>JAMQGT020002317.1:0-167805 GCA_024447675.2 Pterophyllum scalare | reverse complement strand
TGCCGTAGCTTCAAAAACACCAAAATTAAATGTTATAAATAAGTGAACTGCTTTGCAAGTGTAACAAAAGATTAGATCTAAGATTATTAAGCCAACAAGTCGTTGCAATTAGCCTATAATTTTGTCATTTTTTAAACATGTGTGCAAAACTCAGCATAGAACATTGGTATTATTCCCCTCAAAATTTTGTCCTCAGGGTCATCACAGGAGAGGACAGGGACTTGTGAAGTGGTTGCTGCTCATCGCTGCTGCAACAAGAACAAGATTGAAGAACGCTCTCAAACTGTCAAGTGCTCCTGCTTCCCAGGACAGGTAGCAGGGACAACAAGGGCTCTGCCCTCTTGTGTTGAAGGTAATATTACTAGGATCCTCTTTCAGCTCTCTTAAACTGAAATATTTCCACATGACATGCATATATTACAGGTCAAAGTAGAGCTAGTTTCACCAGAATCCACTAATACTGAGGCATTTAAGGAGCATAAGTGTGTGACATTTGACTGAGGTGCTTTTTCCAAACAAGTCATTTTTTGAAGTCCTTTTGTCTAAAACGTGACCTTCTGTTGTGCTGTTCCTTTTTTCCCCCTCCAGCCTCCATTGTGCGACAGAAATGGTGGTGTAAAATGAAGCCGTGTCTGGAAGGGGAGGAGTGCAGAGTTCTCCCTGACCTCACAGGCTGGTCATGCATCTCTGGAAATAAAGTGAAGACCACAAAGGTGAGCAGAGGGCCTGTATTAGTCTGAAGCTACAGCCACGAAAATACCTTTTCATCTTAAAGCAATGTTTTCAGATTAAGCAGTATTCATCCAGATGAGCATTTTAGATCAGTTCCAGAAAAAAACCCTCCATTTATACTAAGATGCATGCAAACCCATATCACACTGATCATTTATATACATGCTGGATATGTGTTTTACTGCTGTAAACAGGAAGCAGATGATTCATTGCTTGTATACAATACTACAGAGGAAAAACAGCAATGGCAAAAAGCTGCTTGGACTGATAATGATGTGAAACTATTACTGAATGTGACACAAGTGTAGAAGATAGTCATGGCAATGAAAACACAGATTAGGGCTTTTTGCATAGCTAATATGGTGATGTATAAAAGCAGTCCATCTTTAGTGGAAGCCATGGCAAAAGGAAGGGACCCACATACAAACCCACAAAACAAACAAAAAAAAAACAACAACTTGGGAAGCAAACATATTGTTTCTGCCAGTTTCTGACTATTCACAATTCTGGAATTACGGCCAGTAGTGTCTGTGTAAGTTCTTAGTCATCCAGGTCTTTGTAGTCTTGAGAGCTTGAAAAGAAGGCAATTGGACTGATTCAGTAGTATTTCTAAAAATCTCCATTTTAGAGGTATGTAGACACTGAGGTAGTGTGGACACTAGCCCTAACAGTAGTAAAAGTTACATGTTTTAAAATCAAAATGTATTACTGTGGATGCACCCTGAGTCACAGTGGAAGCAGGCCTGCAAAAGACATCAGACATAATGATAGTGGTTTCATACATGGTATTTATAGATGCTTAAATGCAGTCATACAATAAATCTCCATTTTCACTGTGTACTTTCATGCAAACAGGGTCTGACAAACTTGTGAATACTCATCATAAAGCTTTATTTTATTAAGCACTTCTTTGATGCTAAAAGATTCCACAATCGAGCATAATCACTGCTCCCAGTGGCCGTATCAACCCTCTTACTTGCACAAGGCACAGTGGTCTCAGAAACCTTAATTCTATAATCTGCTGAATGATGGGGCCAAGAGGACAAACATGAAATAAGCTGTGAACTAATACCGAACAGTAAAAACCATGTAATTAAATCTGACATTCAAAGGAAACCCCACTGTATTTAAGAAAAAAAAAAGGCACTTTCCCAGAAGTCGCCTTTTTGATCAACTGTTTTATATAAATGATTCATGGTGTACAATATTTTATGGCAAAACAGAGAAAGTGAGCACAGGCAGCACACAGAAGGCTACAGAAGTCATGTGGTCATCAGATTATACTCTCAATAGAATAGAACAGAGTGTACTTTTGTCCTTTTAGCTAACCCCTGCATTAGTAACTGTCACTGTGCTTTTCGATCCTTTTGTTCACAGATGGCGTGACCGCAGTTTTAAACGTAGTAATTCCTGAAAGACTGGCTCCTTTACGTTACACAGTAAACAAAAACACACGACTCATTTCTGGTTGAGAACTGTGGATTTTGCCGGCAGAAATTAACAGCTGTCTCAAACAGATTTTATCAGCAGTATGTAGTGTATGCTAATGAATGTGCTTCCTTGTTCACTCATTCACTATTCTGTATCTAATGGGTACTTAATAGCTTACTCAAGAGTGAGCAGTAAATTGAAATTATCCATACTTAACATAATTTTACATCATCATTGACAGCTGTTTGCAAATTCTTGAGATACAGAGAATCTCTCTTACTACGGCCCCATGCACTTTCTTAGAATTTGGAGCAATCCAATCCCTGACGAGCCATTACAGATGCTCAGCTATGATTGGACAGTTGCTTGGAGTAATGAGCAGAGTTCACCAAATGATGGATTGGAAATAGAACAAAATTCAACAGTGTTTAACTTTCTTTCAAGTTACACCATAACCCTCAGTTATATCTCCTGTCAAATGTATTGAAATCATTGTGATGGAGGTAAACAGAAATGTAATTTTATTTTTATTTTATATTTTGTTTTTAGGTGACACGGTAGCAAGACAGAAGCGCCAGCTAATCAGTGCAAGCCCATCCTGGTCTGCTTCAGTCAACTTAAATAACACAAGACTCTGAGGATAGTGAATTCCCCGTCAGATAGAGCGCAGAACAATATAGATTTAATTAGATATGGCTCAGCTTTAAACTGCAGAAAATCATTATTTTAATTTGCTTTGTTTTGGAACAATTTTGGTTTGTGTTAATGCCATGGCCTAGAGAATCTATTAGCAATTGACCTGAGATAAAATGATGCAGCACCTTTTCCAATCCAAATGGACAGCTTCTGCAGAAGTCTATCATTGTTTTTGTGCTTGATATTCTGGGCACATTGTGATGCACTCAATCAAAGTTTGGATGGGTCTGCTGGCAGACACTTAAAAAGAGATTTTGGGGATTTTCAGGAGGCAGAATGTGAATCCAGTCAGTGGCCTGTGACTCTATCTCAACGCAGAAGCCAACAAATACAGAGAAATTTATTAATATATAGCATTTGTAGACAATCCTGTCCCTTAACTGAGTTCCATAAGAGGTCAGCTCTCTCTCAAACACACCGCACACACTCATACATGACTATGCATCCACAAAGGCTGCTTTTTGACTCCACTGGTTGGACAGGCCACCACCTGCAAGGCTGTGATGGCATGCACACAAGCATGAAGCTCTGATGCAAAACAAGGACTGTTTGAAATGCTAATCATGGGGAGAAAGGGGAGAGAAAAAGAGAAGAAGAGCTTCTCGACTACTGAGAGTCTTTACATCATGGTGTTTTTTTGTTTGCGCTCCTGTGGAGGGGACTCTGTTTATAGTAATGATGGGAAACACTGACAGTTCTCTGCCTTGAAGCAAATCGTAGCCACTAACATAACACAATGTTTACCTTTATTACCACTTCATCACTTGTCCTTTTTATATGAATAATATTCCTTCTGGACCCACGTTGATTGCCTCTCTTTTATCTCCTGAGTTCAGGCAGACACTTTGCAATTTACCTTTGCAATGAGGGGACATTTTTATAAAAACATGCAGCTGCAAATCATTCCAACTTAGGCATCGGAGTTGCATGAATAGCAAAACACAGCAAGTGGAAAGCAGCTGAATCCTAAGCATTTTTGTCGTAAGACATTTATGCATAATTTTTATGTTTTACATATTGTTTTAGTGTTGACAAGATTCTTGACGGAGAAGACTGCAGCTACCTTTGTAACCATTCAGGTTTAACTGGTCCTTAATGCTGGCAGTGCTGTGAATTCAGTTTGCAGGATGGAATATGTAATTCTAAGATCATGCAATGATACAGTATTCAGTTGTGATGAATATTTGAGAGGATTTGTTTTTGTACTGGCTTTGGATGACAGTAGCATCACACAGAATCTTGAGTTCAGAAGTTCATGCCCTTTGTTTTTCTTCCTCCTGAAATTGTTTTTGCAGCTCAGAAAATGTGAATGCACAGGTCAACAATGAGGATGGCAACATAGGACTTTTGAAATGTTTTACAGTTTTAGATGGACTACATGCATACACCTTACACACATGAATTTCATAGCAAAGCACCAGATGGCATGTTTATGTATAAGATATATAAAGAACCCCACTTTTTTAAAAATCTTTGTCAAATTTCTTTGATTCTAGTGTTTGTCCTAAACTTGCACTTAAATGTGCCTGAAGTGAAATCTTGAGATACTTCTGATTTATTGCCCTGAGGTCATAACTTGGCTCATCTCTTTATTTTACGCACTATACTTTAGAAAGCTCTTCCTCTAAATTAGTGATGTCATTGAATGTAATATGCTTTTGTTAGTACACAAAATGGTTACTCTGAATAATGCGATTATTATAATTATTTTTGTTATTTTTTACGAGCACTGTGAAACTGCTATGATCCAGTATTTATTTGTTTAATGTATCAGAACATATAACTCAAAAATTCCAAACATTCTGTGGTAGTAAACACAATATCATGGGGTTTTGGAGTGTCAGTCAGACAATATTTGCAATCAGAAGCTACTACCTCAGGCATTAGAACAAAAATTATCATTGCAGTCACAACAGTTTTTAATAATTTGCCACTCTTGATTCTGTTCTGTTTTGACAGCCGACGCTTCTCTCAGTGATGCAATCTCTGGGAATAAACCAACAAATATTTATTTAGTCTCAAACTCTTCAGAAATATGGATTGTGAATGCTATCTTGTTAAAGATGCTTCTCAGTGACTGATTTGACTCCTCAGGCTTGAGCTGAAAATGAAGTTTACTCATAGAGAGATCATTGCAAGTGAAACTCAGGAGCTGGTTGAGTCCCACGTTGGTCTTTTCACTGTTCTTGCTCATTGAACCACACTGTACTTTTGAATTCATATTAAAACTGAATTTTTAAAGTCCCACAGTTCCCTGACTGTTCTTGAAGCCTGAATATCAGGAATATGTGGAATGGTCAGGAAGATACAGCCCCTGGAAATTCTTATACTCTACACTTTACTTTTTCAGAAAAATATAGAAAAATTGAACTGTCGTGAGTTTACACTGTAACATAATGTTTTGCCACCTACTGTATGGCTCTATTTTGTGAAATAAGAGTTGTTGTTTTTTTTAATTCAACAGGAACTAACTTAGTGGAATGAAAGTTTAAAATAAAGCACAGCACTTTCTACCCCAGTGGGGTTTATGTCAACAATGACAGCACACATCCTCAAATTTGTGCCTATATTCCTAAAATACCAATAGCACTCACAGCTTTATTTCCTCTGATATATTTTCAAAGCAGCTGGAGTGACATTCATTAGGTAACTTTCAGATGTGTCTCAGATAAACTGTGATTCATACACACTCACACAGGGTCTTAAGAAATTTTAAGAAAACTGTACAGCAGTGCTTGATTACCTCTTAGCTGAATAAAAAGTGAATTCAGTCACTTTATGCTGCTTCACAAATTAAGCCAAGGCTCTTTCGGCACCTGCCATAAAAACAAAACTCACATCCCCAAAATAAAAATGAAAGCAGCCAAATGAGTTAATTAAGGTGGGTGTTATAGGATCTACACTCTTAGATGGAAGTAGCTGCGCGCAAGAAAAATGCTTTAAAGGCTGAGGCAAATAATCAGAAAATATAACAGATGAGAGAGGATTAAACATGCACAAGATCTGGGGAAAAAATAACCTCAGTTTTGAGATATTATTCCAGTGGAGTAAAAGAAAGCTTGAACATTTTTTTTACACTCGGTTCTCACAATTCAAACCAGACTCACAAATAACACAGTTCTGGCAGCTTATTTGATGGGAGTTTCTGGATGATATGTGACGGGGAACATTTCCTCTCTTGTGGCTGTCTGTTGGGGACAGTAGCTCATGTTCACTAATAGAAAATAAACTGTCCTGGGGCTCATGAAAAACATAATGGAAACACTGTTCTATTCCCCTTTAACAACTTTCAGCTCATCTAGAGTTGACAGTTATAATAAAAAATGTAAACACACTTCTCATTCTCTGTGTATATGCTGCACAGTGTGTGTGTTTGTGTGTGCAAACTCAATTAGCCTTCTTTAATAGGAGACAGCTATACAGTAAAGGCGACTTAAAGCAATGGTCTGAATGTAGTTTGGTCACGGTTCAGAGTTTCCATCTATTTGCTGTGTCATTATGCAGACATACTATCTCCAAAAGAGATTATATTTGTGCTTAATTAAAACAGACAGCTGAACAATTATACTTTAATGAACAAACATTAATTGGACACTATTAATGTTAGCCACTGTGTGTGATGCATTCAAAGGCCTTCATGCCTCTTTGCGGCATCCTGTTATGTACCCACAGTGGAAGTAGAGAATTACACTGGTGATACTGATGCACTGAGAATGACCACCACACCTTGTTGGTGATATAAATTTCTTGTTTACAGGTTCATTTCTGAGGTGGATGGTGGAAAAAAAAAAATCTACTGGATTTCACTTTGTCATTGCTTGAACCCAAGTGATAATTAGGTTTCATTTCACTGGCCTTTGTGTAGATCCTCTGCTATTTTTGAAAAAGGGCCCAGATTTCTTAATTGGAAGTTGCTAATTAAGTTTTGTTTCTTAAAAATCTATCCATTTCCATAACTCATTATTGGGGAGGGGGGCATACCCCAGTTGTCACCGGGTGAGTGGCAGGGTACACCGACAGGCAGCCAGTCTATCACAGGGCTAATACAGAGAATTCACACCTCTGAACAATTAAGGATTGCTAAATAAATTAATGTGGACCTAATGGCCCAGTTTCCCGTACAGGGATTATGTCTAATCCTGGACTAAATACTTTTTCCTATTGTGGTCTCCATTGACTTTTTGCTTTTAGTCTAGGACCATGCTTAATCCATGACTGGGAAACCGGCTGAATATCTTTGGAGTATGCTGGAAAGAAGATCTAAATTGACCTTTGGTGTGGATGGTTGTCTGTCTCTCTGTGTTATCTATGCAGTAGACTGGTGACCTAACTTTTGTCCTATGGCTGCTAGGATAGGTTAAAGCCCTAGCTTAAGTACTACCTGCATAAATAAATAAATTTATTTTATTTTATTTCAGGTAGCATTTGATATAAGCTAACTTTACCTCGATGCCTAACAAGCAAGCGAATAAGTGTACTTTCTGCCACAGTCCAGCTCATGACAATTAATGGGAGATACAGACCTTCAACCAGTTTATCAGTTTATTAACCAAATAAAGAAAAACTATAATTAACTTTATGAGGCGTGTTAGTTTGTGTTACCAGAGTGTCAGCAGCTTCAATGTTAGGCATAAGGTGATGTGTAGAGTAAAACCTAAAATAACCAGTCTGAAGCCAACAAAACAAATAACACGGCGCGGAGTGAAGGGAGACAGTGCGAGACTGAAACAGCCAGCTCTTAAATGCTCCAAGGAGACTGACTAGGCGCTCCCAGTTAGACTAATTAACTCCACCTACCAGGAACCTGCAAGGCAGCACATAGGGACAAACAGGGGAAAACATACAGCAACATTTTTAAAATGTCAAACTGTTCCTTTAGAAATTAAAGTGTTCGTTTGAAGACAGAAATTAGAATAATAAGAAAACAAAAACAGTATGCCAATATCTATTTATTTGAGATGGTGTCAATGACTCCCATAATTTTCCTCAAAATAAAAATTCTTGTAAAACTCATTCTTCACTTTTCTTAAACAAGGACAAAAGTGTAGATGTGTAATAAAAACCTTTATCCTCTGTCTGAACTGTTGACGTATGATGTGCCCATAGAAAACACATTTGAGCACGGACCATGTGTTCAGCTTTCATATTATGACAGCGTAATTTTCAAAACTATTTTTAAAGTGTTTTGTATGGGTAATTGTGATTTACTGTCAGTCTCCATTAAAGTCAAGCATAAGGGTGAGGCCAGAGTGCTGGGGAAGAAAATAACCCACAGCAAGACACCGCAGTCAGGGAGAAGGATTGGACACGAGTTGGTTGCTGCTCATTTCATGTCTGTTGTCTAAACGGATGACGCTCACGTTATGTCATTGTCTGCTGTGAAACATCCAGACACATAAAAATCTACAGACACATGGTGATGAGCACACTATAATCCCTAACAAATGTGTGTGTGTGTGTGTGTGTGTGTGTATATATATATATATATATATATATATATATATATATATATATATATATATATATATATATATATATATATATATATATGTGTGTGTGTGTGTGTGTGTGTGTATTTTAAGGACAATACTGTAAATGGGCAAAAATCATTTCACTGTTAACATGAGTAGTCTTTCAAGTATCTCCCAAAGGCACAACAATTTTAATTTTCAAGGCTCAGACATTAAAAACTAAACCACCAGCCCAAGTCCAACATAAATAATAAGAGCACACAACACTCTTACTCAGCCTGCAGGCACTTCAAAGTCATGGTAAGTCTGTTTAGCTTCTCCACAAAGCTAAACCACTATAATAAAACCTATTTTTGCATACCTGTAGTTATTGTGTACTATATGCTGTGGTGTTCACAATAGTCTGACAAAAGGCAGGGGAAGCTCATCTTTAATTCAAGGCAGGCGTTCTCTCACAGAGATAAATCCTCTTCCCACTTATTTTTTTTTTTTTGGGGGGGGGCTCCAAGTATTCATCTCTCTATTCAGCAATTATTCAGCCTACCTGTATCCTGTGCGATTTCAGAGTAGGGTTCTATTTTATGTTTCTGTTAGGCATTTAGCTGATGCTCTACCCAGAGTGACACTGAATTGTTAGAACTGATCCTCTTCCATAATGATAGTGTTTCAGTCTGCAACATATAGATGGCACTTGCCGTGTTCATTTCCAAACAGTCATGTAGCAGGTTACACCCTATTCACATCAGCATACCTGGAAACTCAATATTATGTTGTAGGTTGTCATCACAATGAAACGTGATTCCACTGGAAAAAAAAATAAAAAATTAACACCTCTGCTTTAATTTATTCTCAATTGCCAACATGAATACATTAAGAACGTCATCCCTGCAAAAATAAAAAATGTCAGCTGAGTGCCTTCTGCACTGAATTGATAACTTGATATAAACTTGTGGAACAGACACTGTGCCAGTGTCATTGTAAATCTGTCTATGTTTTCTTTGTGTGATCAAGTTGTTATTCCTTTGTGAGGACCTAACGGCTTGAAAGGCCTGGTATTCTCTGCATGAATCATTTAGATGAAAGCCTGAGGAGGAGGGGGGAAGGAGCATGAGGCACCTGATGTCAACTTTAATTAGAATCCAGTTTGGTCCGCATTACCTTGACTTTGAAATCCTAGAGTCCTGCAGGGGAAGTGGAGACAGTTCCACGGTTACAGGATGTGATTAGACTGGGTAATCTTGGCGATTGCTTGATGCCACAGAAAACCACTGCAAAGACGACTTAATAACTTTCACTTTGTTAAATGCTTTTATCCACAGTATGTACTGCATGCCCTGCAGTTTCTTGTATATTATTGCAACAACAGCTGCAGAAGGTTTTATGATATTAATTAATTGGCAACCCCTACACTGATCTTCACACAATCAGATAATTATTGGTGTGTGGAGGTTGTCTTGATATGAATTATTACAATCTTAACAGCTTATCATCATACCCTGTTGCTCTAAGTTGCACCTTGATATTCATGAAAACAGAAAAAGTAGCGCAGAGAGTGGAGCATGACTAGACTGTCTGAGTGTTTTGAATGAAATGTGTCTTCAGAACAAACCCATGGGAGCTCTAAATCCCAGGATGTCCCTGGTGCGTCATAAAAAGAAGTCAGGGCACATCACCATCACTTGTGTCTTATTTTTCACTGTTCTGCTGTGTGATGTGAGACATCAGAGCCTATAGCTTTAGCCCAGAGAACCACTCCACAGGCAGAAAAAAGGAGATTGCTGACATCCTGCACACTTTATGTCCATTTAGCAATCCCATGTTGGACATGAAACATTATTTCAAATGCTAGTTAAAAGTCTGGTGGCCTGGGGAGAATAAAAGGAAGACCCAAATAATATGCTTATGAATTCGTACAGCCATGTATAGCAACCACTGCTGTCCCTATTGCATATTGTAATTTCTGTACAATAGATGATGGACAGTGTGCTGTAATTTGTCATCTGTGATCATGCTGCATGATTTTCAGTGCAGATGGAACTGAAAGGCAACATGTGCAATGGCAGGAAAATAGCAGAAAAATGAATACATGCCATTCAGATGTCTCTTAAATCACAATTGATCGCAAATACAGCCACACCTGGATTTACAGTAAAATGTTGCCTCTTTACAACAAAAGCTGAACTTGTTCTTTGTTTAAAGGTCTTAACTGAATCCATGCTTTGTATGGTAATAAGCAGAAATTCTAGTATAACAAATCACTACAGGTAGCAACCATTAAGGCTGACAGTAATTGCTATGCAAATAAGCCTAACATGTATTTCATTGAGAGTCAAACTATTGTCCCACTTCCTGGCTAGCTTGCATTCAACCTGTTTTTATATTGCATTGTTGCACACTGGGCTCTTGCATAAGTCTTTCTAAAAGGTTGAAATTTAGTATGGGTTTGCAGCTTTGATTGCTTAGAAAGTCAGATTATTTTTTTGCCTATAACACAGGAGTAGGTTATATTTTTAGGGAGATTTACATATCCTGCAGGTATGTGTTGTCTTCCTGGATTTGATAAATAAATAAATAGACCACACTGGTCACTACTATGGTGCATCAAAATGAACTACTTTCCAAGTTTTTGTATCTGGGCAACCCTTTTCTCTTTCTAGACAGAAAGTAGATATCTGTGAGATATTACAAAAATACCTTTGTTATTGCGACCTCCTCTATATAAAGGGCAAAATATAAAATATTATTTTAAGTAATTTATAAAGGGCTAAGGTCACAAACAGGGAAATGATTTTATGTAACTCAAAGGAACTATTTTTGTTCAGTGCTACATGAAATAATATTGTGTGTTTTATCTTAGTTAAAATGGCAGGGTGTGCGAGCATCTCTAGAAGATAGTATGTTACGTTCTATCATATTTGAGACTATCTAATCACAGAAACCTCTATGATGCATGAACGTTGCAAGATTTTGTTTCAAAAATTGTTGAGGTTGGCAATTTGTAGTCCAAGTTGGCTGAGATGAAATTGTCCCTGAGTTTAAAAGTCAAATAAAACATCTGTAAATGTATGACGCATCAATATTTTTTGTCTAATAGATGGGTGACCTAGTGCATTATAATGAGTAGACAAGCTTTTCAAGAGAGCTGAATATCAGTGGAAAGCAGAAAATAATGAAACAAATGGAAGGTCCAGGGAAGCACAATTTTTCTGGAAGATGGATGACACACTGCACAGCGACAGCAGCCACGAGTTCCTCCTGGAGTAATTCCTGGGGGACTGAGGCTGTGAAAGCAATGGCCAGTATCCCACTGAGTGCTGCATCAAAATGTTGTAAATACAGAAGAGCAATGCCTGTTTCCCATTTATTCATGTGCAATTGTCTTGCCAGTTCAGAGAACAAGAGTGACTCCAATTAATGACCTGTGTGCCAAGCTGAAAGAGGCTATACTGTGAAGGGTTGAATATGATATTTTTAGAAAAGACAATTGTGGTTAAAGAAATAATTTGACTTTTTTTTTTTGGAAAATATACTTATTGCTTTCTTACCATAACAATTTCTTACCAGATATTCATGGTCTGTGGGAATAACACCTGCACCGTCACGGGGGGTGGGGGTGGACATGCTAATGCCAAACAGCAACACAGGATGTAGAAGAGCTTAGTATAAAAAGCAAAGGGACACTAACCTGCCTTGATCCAAATGTAACAAATTTACTAATCAGCACCTCCAAAAAACTAAACACTGCAAAGAACGTCAGTATCCCTGCAAGGTCACCGTGACAACAAGACTCCATGTATCACTCCTCTTTTCCAAAAAAAATAAAGTCCTGATGCTGCGTCTTTGTGCCACTTGTGGACTAAAACTCAGAGTGATTTCTTAGTCTTTCTTAAAAAAAATGAAGCTTCTTTCATGGTTTTACTGTCCATATTCTAACACAATGTGCCATACATCTTATTAGAAATAAAAGCCTTTGTTCTTTTAACGGACAAACAGCAATTTCTTTAAAGACCCAATGACATCTAGCAACAGGGCAGTCTGGAAACACATTTAAAGAAAGGAAAAACAGAATTTTTAAATCCACAGTAATGACTTAAGCCAGTTTGAAACAAATGCACCCCAAGACTAGTTTTTGAATTTAAAAAAATAATTTGAGCCCTTTGGAGAATGTAAACAAAAAATATAATGTTGCTGTGGAGTTAGTTACACTGTTGGTTCAAAGACTGAGTATAAAAGATGGGTGTAGGCATTATGGCATCATCCAGTGGTTTATGGGCTCACACTTTGAAGACTTGGGTGAAGCATTATGGCCATCGCCAACTTGTTTTTTTTTTTTTCCTCACAAGAGATTTGACTGAGAAATCGTGACTCTTTATACGTGTCACACATGATAGCCACACCCTAAATCACAGCTTTCTTTATTGACTGTTTTACTCTACTGTACATGTGAGCACAATTTACAAAATTACAGCCACACTGTATTACATAAGGCTAAAAACTAGTGCTAGAGGGCATAAACCTATCACCTAAGTTGTTACTGAGGCCATAAATTAGGGGTGTCAAATATAAGGCCTGGGGGCCAGACTTGGCCCAGCAAAGACTCCAATCTGGGCCACTGGATGACCTTGAAATATTTGAAGGAGGGTATAAATTTTAGACTTTTAACTGCATTTTACATTTTACAGCTTTTTATACTGATAAAGACTGGCTATTCATACTACACCAAAGTAATAGATAAACATTTAAATGACAACAATGAAATTCCTGTTTTTACACTTTTTTCAGTGTTTTTTTTTTAATGTAAGCCCAAAGAGTCATGTTGACAGATTTCTTTTATTTACTACAGCAGCATTTCTTTTGCATGTACAAAACGTACTGCTGAAATCACACTTTTTTTTCTTATGTTAAGATATCTCAGGGATTAAATGTGCAGTTAAACTTCTTTACACTGAGAGAAAGAGGAGTTTAACTTGTTTGGCCCACTTAAGATCAAAGTGGGCTGCATGCGGCCCACAGTGTAAAATTAAATGTGTTTTTTTCTTTTGCCGTTGAAGGAGTTGCCCCCTGTTGGCCATTTGAATGAATGTCATATTGGCTTCACTTTTCAGACCTGTAGACTGCATCCATCTTTTATATAAGTCAGTGTGTGGGTTACAGCTGGAGCTCAACTGGCTATTAGAAGTTACCTTTTGAAGTTGGCCAAAGAATGTGCGCACAGCTGTAACTACATTGCTTTGATATCTGAGAAAACAAAGGGAGCAAAGTTCTGAGTGCCACCCCCCCCCCCTGCATGATTACTAAGTTGAGTTGTGGATGTTTATTTGTGATCCTCCAGTACAGAAATAATCATTTCCTCAGGAGGTGTGAGGTGCGCTGAATCTAAAAGATTCACATTTTGGCTTTGTGTTCATGTTTTACTGAGTGGCAAAGATGCACTCACATAAGTAACAGGAACACTGACTTTAATGAAATTTCAGCACATATCAATAGATGGCTTCATATGTACAGTATTACCATTTGAATGATAAAACACAAATAAGGCATTTCAAGTTTTGAAAATGGTTTAACCGGTATCACATTTTTGGTGAATCAATGAGTTTTAGGGTAGCTGACATGTCACCAAATTGAATTGGTTAAGCAGTTTAAGAGTTTATCAAAGGCATACAAGTACCACACAAACAAATGGCAAAATGTATCAAGACACACAAGCAGTATTTGTAAAACATTTCCCTCGCAACGCAACCGTTTCATCTCAGTATACTTGAACTCATCAGACTTTGGCTCTTTTGTGGGTAGGAAGGGGGGAAGATTCACCACCACCATAGATCATGTACACAAGGAAGGACAAACAGTTTATGTACAATGTTTTTCCTCTAATATTAAAAGGAGTAAAGAAAATCCTGAGGGCTGTCAGCTTCTGCACTCGCTCATCCCATGTCCTTTGATATATTCCTCTCCCGTTTGGTGCTTCGTAGTAGACATCTGTCTTACTGATGTCTGTGGAGGGACGTCAGATTCTCTCCAGATATTAATCCAAATGCACAGACAGTCTCGTTCTGTCTCAGAGTTGGAAAAAAAAAATGGGGAAAATGTATTCATTACAAGGTTATGATGAAGTTTCCTGCAGGCAGCTGGGAGCATCAGTATTTTCAGGAGCCTTGAGCAGAATGTGCTTTATGTATTCTACATCTTTTTACACTTTAATTTGAGAAGTGTTTGCATTTCTTCAAGCAACAATAGGTTCATTGTCTCTTCCGTTAATTGGTCCTATGACAGTGCTGAAATGAGAAAGAAAGAAGGACACGTTTAGAGTGATAGATATTAAGAGTTAACATCACAGAAGTGAGGATAAATTGTGTGTTTTGCTCTTCACTCAGCTCAGAAGTTAGGACAGTTGAGACAGATTAATTAAATTAGTATATCAGTTTCCCAGTAAGCTGACCTGCAAATCATCCTGTGCACCCAAGGTGTTCTCTTGCATCCTTCCCGCAAAATGTTAATACGTTGATGTTGTGTATGGCTGAGTGTTCTGACAAAAAAAAAAAAAAGAAGGAAGAAATTAAAGGGTTAGACTCTGCAGGTCAATTTGAACTGAAAAGCAATCCTGACACATTTGCCATTTTGCTGATGCCACAGTGAGTGTCACTGCATTCTACACTTTTCTTCCATATTTCTGTTATAATATCGCGAGTCCTGCGGTCAAGAGAGGTTATCTTACCCTCGTGGTTTTGATCTTGTTCCCCGCATAACACATCCAGCCTGAGTTGTCAGGGAGCGTCTTACATTCCTCCCCCTCCAGGCAAGGCTCCATCTCACACCACCACTTCCCAATTACTATGGATGCTACAGGCAAAGAAGACAAGAGAAATAGCATTGTAGGTAAGTAAAAAGCCTGAAAGTGAAAAGCCTGAAAGCACAGCTCGGTGGTTAGGAGTTTTTAGGTCTAATTGTCTAATTCTAATTATCAACATGTCATGTCAAAGGTATCAGTAAGTACTTGGCTGTATTTTTTTTTTAATCAATATGCTTTGGACAGCCTCTTTTTGGCACAAAACTGTAGCTTTACATTGCATATCTTTTAAAATGTGGTTTCTTTATTAGATGCAGTTATACATTAATACAGAGGGTGGAACTCAAGCTTTTCATTGAGTGTGTGGATTGGTAGGTGTGACTGGGACTTGACTTTAATGCACACCATATCCCTGCCATCAGAAGAGAAAATTGCCTTAAATACAGGGTAAGTAGACAGTAAATGGTTTGTAATGTGTGACAGAGGAAAAGAATGTGTCAGAGCTGACATCGAGAGAGCTCAAATATCCCTCGGTCTGCTTAGATATTGCAGTAATATTTGCAAAAGGATTTAAGATAAAAGCTGCAGGTGAGAGGTTTCCTAAAGCCAATATGTGTTTTAGTTGTGTCAGACCCTGACACCAAATTCATTTCTTACAAGGCACTGAGCTTGTGTAGGAGACATTTGTCAAAGCATGTGTAAAACCTTCATGAAATATCCACAAGGTGCATATTTAATCAACGCCTATTTTGTCTGTGTCTCTTTGCTTATTCTATTTATTATATTTCTTTTTAAAAATTTTATTTCTGTACTCTTCCCTGAGGTGAGCTACATTCAGCAGATCTATTTGACTGTCTGGTGTCAGAGTAGAGCTTACTCCTGCAGATACCTTCTGCTGTCTGTCAGCAACACAATTTGTATGTGATATTATCCCAGGTAATGTTAATCTTATTTAGGACAAGGGACTGCATGGCTGACTTCAGCCTTTTGAGAGATTTGAACAAATCTCTGTATCTTTATAAAACATATTTCATGTGTAAAATAGCACATGCTTGGTGGAATTAAAATTTTCTTAAAAAAGGGAAACATCCTTTTCTTGCAAAGCAATCGTACACAGAAAGAATACCTTTTCCTCATGCAAACATAGGACAGAATTAGTAAAGCTGATATTGTAGATTAACCTGCTTCTTTGGTTGCAAAAATACTCACCGTCAACACACGAAGGCCTGTTTCTGGTGGTTCCAGCCACCTTCCCTGGCAGGCAGGAACACTTGACTGTCTGTGACCGCTCCTCAATACGATTCTTATTGCAGCATCTGTGAGCAGCAATTACTTCACATGTGCCCCCCTCTGATAAGAAAGAAAAAAAAACAGAAGAAGAAATGGACTACATCAAGTCAGCATCTTAGGAGTCATCAAGTTGAACTACATTTGCTTTCTGAACACTTAACTCATTAGTGGACTCACTGGTGGAAAGTTACTCATTTTCTTGAGCCTGGTGTTAACTCTTATGAGCAATTTACACTAATTTTGTTTCTTGCTGCTTGGAAGGAAATATTTATGCTCCCCTACAGTCAATTGATAATATTTGCTTGATTAATCAAAGAGCCAATTATCAGGTTTTTAATCAACACCTGTGTTTTTAAGCATAAGGGTTTTTTTTTTCTTTTGGAGATGTTATCTTGCTTTGTGACTGTGATAGCTTGTTCCCAAATATTGTGATATTAATAATTTCAGAAAGCTTATCATCACATGTGATAAGCTTATAGAATGCTTTGGAAGCACATGTTTCTAAGCTTCCCCGCATGTGACTCCACATTAAATAAAAACATTTCTGGTTTAGAACCCTTGTCATCTTTCAGATAACTATGATTTGGCTAACATACAAGAACAATTTGTTACTTTGTGGCTTAGTACTAACAATCAATATAATACATAAAAAATATATGACTTAAATGGG
This sequence comes from Pterophyllum scalare, assembly GCA_024447675.2. Classification (NCBI taxonomy): domain Eukaryota; kingdom Metazoa; phylum Chordata; class Actinopteri; order Cichliformes; family Cichlidae; genus Pterophyllum; species Pterophyllum scalare. The sequence goes on along the minus strand of JAMQGT020002317.1, from coordinate 150,728 downwards.
TTATTTGTGCCGCAGTATGAGTGGTTTTAATTATATTTAAAAAGGATTTGTAATAACTGTGATTTTTTTTTTCTAATAAGCATAGTAACATTGCAGTATCTGCACTTTTAGTGGAGGAAAATATCGGAACAGGTATTCCAACAACTGTCATATTTATGTTTCTGCTCATAACAAAATGCTTTAAATTTTTCCCTAAAGGTGCTTTGAAATGACCCATCTTGTGTTTAATCTACAATATCCATATTCATGAATTGTTTGTTTTATGCAGCAAGATAACAGTAAAACATCACAGAAGTTTGTTGTAAACCAGAATAATCATTCCTGTGCTTTATAATCTTTGAACAAGCAAGGCCCCTGCAGCTTCGTGAATGTGAAATGATGATGAAGAGATGTGTGAGAGCGGGCAGAAAAAAGACATCTATTAGCAGGAGGAGAGGCCTGCTTCAGGGTTATCATAAATATGAACACTGCTTCCACCATGCAATTATCACCAAACTACTGGCTTTGCCCTAAGGGGATGTTAGAACTGGACGAAACGGACATGACCCACCTCAACCCCTGGCCTCTCCCACCCACTGTGCTCAGACTCTCCAACATATGAGAGCTGTACAGCAAAGGACCATCTGACAATTACACCCGTCAACATGACACAAGATCAAGGAGGTTGCAGACAGAAAGAGCAGTGAGAGGGGAAGAGTATCTGGTATACTGCCAGCAAAGTGATTTGAAGTAATGTTTGACAATGAGCTGTGGGTTTGTGAAATGTGTCATGGCTAGATTTGCATATATTGCTTTACTATATTTGAATATTTTGGTTAGTGAGGTCCTCTTGATTCATAGCAGTTTCTTCGAAGTCTTGCATGCTATCTTACCAGAAAACCTGATGTAGCTGGAGTGGCAGACAGCATCAAATCACTGCAATTAAAGTCATCATAAATTAACTTTAAAAAATCCCCAATTGGTGATATTAGCTCTGAGAAGACTTGAACACATTTTATTCATTAATAATGATCACCTTTCTTTGCAACGTTTCCTATGACATATGACCAGTTATTTGATATTTATTAAGTTTTAATTATAAAATGTCATACAGCAAATGAATCTAAAACTGTTCCAGCAAAATGACACTGAAGTGGTGAAGAGAAATGATCTTTTTTTTGTTTGAAATTCTGTAGATAATTCTTTTCTCATTAATTAAAGCAAACAATAAAAAAATGGTTCGTTCTGCAGTTTGACTCCCATCTGACCCTTGTTACATACCGTACACCCCTCTTTCTTCTCATTTTCTTGTCTATCATTGCCACAGTTATGAAAGGACAAAAAATAATGTAAAAAAAAAATTTAACTTGTGATCAATAGATTGTGAATGTAATCTGCACACTTGCTGAGAATAAGATCCTATTTAGTTTAGCTGTAGTGCTTTACTGTACCGTGAGTGGTAGCTTTCAGACTACCACAGGTATAGGCTTGTAGCGATTACTGGAATTATTTTTTTTATATATATATGTATTTCTCAGCATTTTTTGTAGATAATTCTTTTCTCATTAATTAAAGCAAACAATGAAAAAATGGTTCATTCTGCAGTTTGACTCCCATCTGACCCTTGTTGCATACCGTACACCCCTCTTTCTTTTCATTTTGCTGTCTATCATTGCCACAGTTATGAAAGGACAAAAAATGCTGAGAAATACATATATAAAAAAAATAATTCCAGTAATCGCTACAAGCCTATACCTGTGGTAGTCTGACTGCTACCACTCACGGTACTACAGCTAAACCTAAATAGGATCTTATTCTCAGCAAGTGCGCAGATTACATTCACAATCTATTGATCATAAGTTACACTGTAGCATTAAAAAAGCTTGAAAATACCTTATCACTACTTTCATTATATCTATGTTTTATTACATTATAATACATATACCTAAAAATGCTAAGTCTGGGTGGTATGGTGCTTATAAAGGGACACCTTTTGGATCAGTGTGGATGCAGTTAAATGTTGTCATTTCAGGGAGCGGTGTGTCACAGTCAGTATGTGTTCAAAAGTCATTTTCAAATGGAATACAAATTCAATCATAAGGCAGCTTAAATTACCAAATAAAAAGGGGGGGGGATAAGATAATACTGTGAGTCATCGTATGAGTTCCGGTAGGGATTAATCAACATGGCCCTAGATGACCTGCTGGGTAGAAGCAAATCACTGAGCTCCTCACTTTGATTCTCTCATTTTTCCTGATTGCATTACGAGACACCATTATCTTTTTTAAGTGTCAAAAAATTCAGAAAGTCAGAGTGGGATAAACTTAATTGAAATTGATTCAGGATTCAGTGTTTCTTCTGGGCGGATATTCAGCGTGGTTTGGAATCTGCTTGTGCAGTAGCATAAAACTAGTTCGGTTTATTAATAAACAGGACTAGCTTCCGATTAAGGGACAAAATTAATAGCAAAATTTCAATACATGGGAAGGATAAAATGAAAGAAGTTTGTCTTTTTCTTGCTTCTTGCCAAGTCTGTTGAGCTTCTAGGGGTTATCATAACTCCTGGTTCTGTATTTCAAAAAACATAAACAGCCTTTGGTTTAACTGAAAAATATCCAAATCCTGTAGCCAGTCTGGGAGAATATTGCCTGCTGTCTGATACACTCAACAAAAGGGCATGTCTGCACAGCGTTAATCGTGATGTACCAGTGGAAGCAGTGGGGCATCATTTGAAAACAACAGCCCACAGGGGTTTGTTCTTCTTAATGCATCTCCTTAATTGCATAAGACAGCCCCAGATTTCTTCTTTGATCTATTAAAAACACACTATTCAACAGAATTAACTTGCATTGCTTGTTGCTACCAAACACAGCAAAAAATAAGGATACTCTATTTTTGGAAATCATCACCTCCGAAGAATACATTAAAATCGAATAAAAATGCAAATCAGCGTGGTATTTCCAGCTGGCAGGTGTACTGCGTACCTTTAAACAAAAGCTAAGCTTACACTGATGAGCGCTCTTCAAGTTCACCCTAGTTTCAGCCTGAAAGTACAACAAATTGCATGCTCCAAGACCCCATCACTGCAAGATAAATATTTCAGAAGGAGACGAACGGATAACATGGCTGGATATGAATGCTCTCTTCAGGTGAGGGCTGGAGTCATGCAAGGGTATAATTGTTTTCTGTATTTCCATTTCTCCCATTATCAGGGACTATGAAGAAAGTCAGTCTTCTAAATGACAAATGGCTTTTGGCGGTGTGTGTGTGTGTGTGTGTGCACATGGTTGTGTTGGCGCTCCAAAAACATTTTGATTGACAGGGAACAAGGGTCACACAAAAAAATTGTCATTCATAAGGTCAGAGGTCACATGGAAGCAGGGTCTCAACTGAAGCTGCCCTAATTTAGCTGCCATGCTCCCTGCTCCTGCCTCTTCATTACTGTGAGCCAGGAAACCTGTATAACCTGCACTCAACAGGGCACAACTCATTTTCAGGCCTGGAAGAGCTGAAAAAAAATGTTCCTGTGGTAAGCTTTCTGTAGTGTTGTCTGAGAAGATTTGTTTCTGGTGTTGTTTGGTTGTTTTATGGTGATTTATTGCATGTGCTGGCCTTGGTCTGTTATGAGAAATAAATCTGAGAACAATAAACACCTGCTGTTTCTCTGTGTTGCTTTCTATTGTCTTTGGCCTTGACTAATTTTGGAGTTAGAGATGCAATGTATATGAATGACTATGGACAGGACATCAGTGCCACTAATATTTATCAAATTAAGCACTGGAATGTGAAAAGATGCAGAATTACAAATCTATTTTCCCAATTTTCTTCTAGCATATGTAATAAATGTTTACATTAATTACTGGGCTGGCATTTAGGACAAACTTTTACTCAAGATGTTTACTCAAGAGAACAAAATCTATGTATAAGCTCAGCATAAGCTGAGATCTTACTTGTTCATCTGTGTAAGAGTCAAACGTGATTGTATATTGGCCACAAATCAGTACACATCTTGCATTAGTTGCTGTATGTCTGAGAGCGCTGTTAAGCTTTAGAATACATTAGAGTACATTAGATCACTGTGCTGTTCCCAGCAGAAATATACATATAACTGCATATATATATATATATATATATATATACATATATATAGGTGGTGCAGGACTTTGCTTGAACTACTTTTACAGTGCTGTTGACAGTTCCATTACTTGATATTTAAAGCACTTCTAGAGCTTCTTCTCTATGACTTCATATATTTTCACATTTAGTTTAACATTCACAACCCATGCAATATGATCAAAGAGGCCAGGAGGGCTACAAATGGATCTAATAGTGAGATCATTACCTTAAGTACTGTACAGAAATGCTGTGCTGGAAGAAATATTTATGTTTTTCCCAAAATCAGCAGACTGGTTTCCAAGGTCAAGCATGAATAACATACCCTATAGCAAATAATTATATACAGTAGGTCTATCTGATGTGTTCTTAGACTTTGCTGTCGTGCCCAACTTTAGAGCTGCAGTGTCTGAAAAATGATACCAAATAGAACAAAGGGTAAAATGGGGGGAGACAGGAGAGGAGGAGGAGGTGTGGAAGAGAGGTGGCTCATTTAAGATTAGTTCTGGACTCATCTCAACTCCATGATTTGTAAAGCATCCAACGGCTCATTTTATGTCTGCAAATCAAAATGTAACAGTGTGTTGATAGTTAATCTAAAATCAATTTGATATTGATTTTTTTGAAACCTACAAAATCTTTCTGGCACTCAACACAACTTCTCACAGAGGATTCAGTGTAGAACAAGTTTAATGCATGGAAAATTGTCAAAACACTTAAATGTGATGCTATTATCTACACAAATGACAACACCTGGCATCAGCAGTGTCTCATCTGCTCAATGGACAGCAAGTGTCGTTCAGTCAATGCTCTCCGGCACAATGAGTCACGCTGGAAGCCAACAACACTGCATCGAAATTCGATGAGTTATGGACAGCAAGGCTGGTTGAAGGCAAATGCTGTCAAATCATGCGTGACATGAACGCGTAGCACCAATTCTGAATTTCTGTGGATCTGCGGTTCTGCCTGCCTAATGAATGTGAGCAGGGTTCATATGGGACCAGTAAATGGTTCTTCAGACGTGATGAAACAGCTATTGCACAGAGGAAAATGGTCAGTTTATCTCAATAGAAATGTCACTACGCAATAAGTATGCAATGGCTTGCTGTCTACTGTAATGAGCCCAGACTGTGGGGTTGTCTCTGGAGACACTGATAGCAAGTATACCCTCTGAATGACAACACTTCTCTGCCATCTGTTTCAGGCATTCGAAACACTGTATACATGAAAAATGCTATATGTGTAATTCATATAGGGAGTCTGAACACCATGATTTAATGAACACTGAATATAACTCAAAGGACAGCACTGAGAGTAGTCACTGTTACACTCCATATACAAACCAAATGGAAAGCCGAAGGGACTCAATTTAGCAGATAACCAGTTTCTCTCCTGGGGGTTTGAATTCCAGTGACTGGCAGCTGGTGGCACTCTGTGTACACCCTGTTCTGAATGTGTATGCTTATACAGTGCACAAGTGCCATGTGACAATATATCTTGATAACTATGTGACATCTGAATAACTCCAAACAAGCTCAGAGCTGAGTCCATGTCACATGTAAGTCCCTGGAAAGTCCATAGTTCCTGTGGTTAATTATTTTTGTAGCTCAAAAGTCATTTATCAGAGACAGCAGGCCCTGATTTCCCAACCACAGAAGTCCGTGTTTTAGAGCACCATGCCTGTCACCTATTAATGGGAAATGCATCCAAGGTGACCCTTAATAGGCTTCACTTTCTCTGTGCATGCTCTCTGTAGACATCCAAGCCAGCAGGGTACAGCAGTTCTGTTGCTGACAGGAAGTGGGAGCGCCAGATTAGAGAATGTCAAATTAATGCAGATGGAAGACAGTGAGAGGCACAAAACATGTGACTGCATGGTGTCAAATTGAGTGTCTATTTTTTTCCCTGCCTTCTGCAAAAACATCTGAAATCCCTGCAGTACTGTTGTTATTCTAGACATAAATACTGGGGTGAAAGTGAGTGACATGTTGCTCGATACACTCCGAGACAGATTTGTTTTGAGTCTGGAGAAAATGCAGAGGAGTTATGCAGTAGTGTAAACGAGTTTTAAGACAACGCTCTAGTAAATTTGAGAATTGAAAATGCTTTAAGAATCAAAAGCTTTAGGTATTAATTGGTGTCAATACATGTGGAGATTTTTTTTTTTAACAAATTAAATATTTAGTTCTTTTTGCATGATGTAAGTTTACAATTGTGTGTATGTGTACTTGACAGAAAGGGGTATCAACACTACCATTTTCTACTCTGAAAAGGCACTGTCCATGACAAATAAAAGTACGGATATTCATGAAATATGCTTGGTGGTTTTTGACAGCACGTCACACAAGAAGACCATAAGATTGGTTTTGTGCAGTGGGCCAAACATGGGTGATACTATATTGAAATGCCAAATGACTACTCACAGAGCAGAGTGTGGTGTTGTTTTAAGATGCATGAAAACTGCTTGCAACAAAGGAAGCAGTGAGTAGTGGAGAATGGGTTTCTCATTTGCATGTGAGCCTCAAAGACTGTGGTCTCATGCTGTCACATACAACACAGGACCGGGACACCGGCGACACCATTGTCCTGATCAAGGATATTACGTGCTATTTCGACTCTTCAGTGAGTGGGACCCACACATGAAAAAAGCCAGTAGTTATTTGCTTTTTATGGTGTGCCATGTTGAGCATGACAGCAAAGTACAGCAATCACACAGCAGCTTTCATGTCCATTAAACGCACATAAAACAAGCCACTCCATGTACATTATGCTATTGTAGCACACAATTACTCCAGAGTTTTCAGAGGAGGGGCACATAGACAAAAATGCATTGTAAAAATATGTCTTCTGCCAGTGTGATGTCATTCATTTTTAAATGTCAACCTGTTCCTGTCCTTCTATCTAGCCTCTTTTTCCCCCCTGACTCGCAAATGTCCAGAACTGGTATTTCATATTTTTAGATCGCTTCCTCAGATGAAAGAATTGCATTCAGTGAGAAGAAAAGGAAGGAGAGATAGAGCCAAAACAGAGAGCCTTTAGAGAAAGGCTGTTCGCCTCTGATGTGACTGCTGGCCCTCTCACTGCCAACCAGACAAATCCACCCTGGGTGCCGATGCGCTAGCAGCATGTAAACTGTGTAACATGCGTAATGCAAAGATTAAATGACCTTTCATGACTATTCTCTCAAGAGACAGTGGCGATTATTATGTAGGAGTGCTGATAAGGGGAGAAATATAGCAGATATTTTCTTTACTGGCATACTGTGCCACAGGATCAACATTTTAAACACATCTTCCTGACATTAAAGGTGATATAGGAAATTTGTTTTGTATATTGAAACGTTATGAATGCATGCATAACATGCTTTAAATTAGACATTGTCGACATGTTCATTTTACTGACTGCCTCATAAAGTTCTTGTTAAATTGCTTGACATTGGATCAGATTTTAATGCAGACCCATAAAAAGCCTCTTTTTATTTTTTCTAGTTATGCACGACTTGAAATGTTTCATTTAGTCCCTCCATCATGTTCTTCATATTTGACAAAACATAATATCCCCACTTTGGTCTCCCATTTTCACACGTGCATTATCCAATCTCTGCAGGAAAGGTAATTGGATCTGTAGTGTAAATATGCCAGAAGACTTATGGCACACCAAGGAGATATTAGAGGCAGAAAAAAAAATAAAATAAAATCTGCATGAGAGCCTGATAAACTCAATATTAATTACTTTGCTTATTCCTAATACTACCCTCCCCCTTGGAACCAATTAGCAAGTTGAGATGCTTCTTTTCAGTTTAATGAGGTCTAAGTAATGATAATGAATTTCATATTCCTGCCAAGCATTTAAAATAGGCTACCACAAAGGCAATGCCATGTGAAATGATCTCTCAAGCATAATTCCCAGTCTGCAAAAAGTATTTCCTTCATTGAAAAAATCAAAAGTGTGGAAATGAGGTCCCATTTTTAACACTACAAATACAGAGCATGAATTAATAGAAGTAATATTTCTTCACCATGATGCTGTTTGGGTGCCACGGGGGTGTTTGTTAATAGAGGTTCTGAATCTGCAGACCCAGTTTTAGCTAGATTTCTTTTTTCAGCTTGATCGTAAAATCCCCAGCATCTAAATACCTCTGTGACTGGCCAACAGTGAAGTAACAAAAATCATCTGAGGAACAAGATGAGCCTGAGTTCTGCCACACCTCGAAAATCCTTTACAAAGAAAAAAAAAAGTCAGAGAAAACACTTTGTGGCAAGCTCTACATCGCTACACGCCCCCAATGTGGCTAAACTGGAAAACCAGTCAACAGGGTAGAATTTTACAGAGGCAGGGAGCATGTTTGCTGAAGCAATCCTCAGCACACAAGCAACGAGAAGGTCTGGACTTTCTGATATAATATTTACAAACTTTGGGGGCAGGAGCTATCACTAATTCACTGGTAGTTTTTGATTCCTGGGGAAAATGTTGAATTAAAGAGAATGAGTGCTCACACATGAACACTTGTGCAACCACTGACATCAGCAATTACTGTGAAGTGCTGTGATGGTGGGATCCTTTCCAGTGTGAAGGCTTGTTTTGATTCACTGACATAGGAACAAAGGATAAAAAGGCTGAATTGATTTTTTCATGTCATTAATAATGAGAAATTTGAAGTGCTGTCATGGTGCCTGGCAAAACATTTACTGTAGTCTATTATCCTGTAAATCAGTGGGCTTAAGTGTTCACCTCTAAAAGGGGCAATGTTTTTGGAAAAAAAAAAAAAGTGGAGCCCAGCTATGTGGCTGGAAAGTGGTTACAGGTTCACAGCCACAAAACCACAACCAAGGCATGAAAAAAACAAGGAGAAGATAAACAACTAAAAAGAGACACAAAACAACCACAAAAATGAGCAAAACAACAACCAAGGCACACCAGAGGAAGCATAAAGTAAAAGGCAACACAAAATGAAATGTAGTTATTTTATGCCCTTTTGAGTCAGGGTGTCTTGCCTCTAGGAGTTCTAGGGGGCATGTCTGTGTCCAAGGTGCCACTGGCTCTTATCTAGTCTATGACTATGGGCTATACAGGGTAAGAAATAGCAGATATTTATTATTTTAATTTCATATTTGAATATCTAAGGGTTTTTTAAAATTTATAAATGATTTAAATATTATTAATGTGAAGTTTATTATTCCCTTTGATAAATGTGTTTCTTTATTTTTAAAATAAGTCACCCAGCACCACCAAACAGCTCCATTCAAACATTTCTAAAACCATGCCCTGGTCTAAAGCAGATGTACAACTCAGCATAATGAAACTTTAATACTAATTACACCTAACATCATCATGCATTAATTGATATGAAACTTTAATTTTATGCATAAACTCATTTAAGAAGCGGCTCATTTATTTTCAGCCACAGATAAACTGGCTCCGTAGCTTTCCAGAAGATTGTTTATTATTAGCAAACACGCTCATTTGCTGTTTGCACACAACACAAAGGACGATGTCTGTAATAGCTGAGTTTTGTTTTGGACTATTTCTGGATTAAAGCAAACTGAGCACTTTTATCAGGATTTCGGGGTTTCAGAGTCAACTATCCTTGAGCTATGTCAGCTGTCACAGCAACATATTTAGAAAAACTGCTGCTAACTACAAACAAAACCAGGGCCTAACAATCTAGCTGATGACCCCAAGAGGATGCACCGCTCTCTTGCACCCAGCAGAGACAAATTTGTTTGAAACAATCCAATAATAACGCCATTTTCAGGCAAAATGTGTTCCACTAGTCTCAGCAGTTATTAAGTAGTAGGCCTCCTATGCGGTGCTAATGTCTTAGGGAAGCAACTGGCCAGAGGCCACAGTTCATGAGAGCAAAGCTCCAACTTACACATTCTAATTTTAGGAGTACATTGTGTTTGTTCCTCAGGAGCTTCTTTGGCTTAGTGCACAAACTATTTACATGCAGACATTCAAGTAGGAGTTTAAGCCATAAGCATCTGACATTCTGTTTCTTAGTGATGGATTGAAATGAACTGTTAGGTGAACTGTGTTTTAAATCCTCAAACGCAGACTTTAGAGCAGTGGTTCTCAGACTGGGCTGCACTTTGAAGTTCTTTGAGGAAAGATCAAGAGTGCTGTAAGATATATCATATTACTGATTTTTTTTTTATATTACAGACAATGTATTTTTAATAGTTGTATTTTATGTCACGCTTTTAAGCACATCAAAACTGTTCGATTCTTCTCAGCCTTCAGTTCAGTTGATCCAGATCATGAGATACATCTCAGCTGCCTTTTTACTGTTTGGAAGAGTGACCATGATGCAGCAAGGGGACTGCCTGGAGGAGACGTGAGCGATGATTATCTTTGGTGACAGTCTAAAGATTCTCTCTTCATTGAGAATCTGCTGATGTGATTGGACACTGCACCTCATTGGACTTCTCTGACTGACTAACTCATTGTAAAGATTCAATTCTCAGTCACTATTTACTTTGCATCATGTACAGGCCGGATTTTTTTTTTTTCAAAGAAACTATGTTTACCATGCCTTTTTTCATTCCCAGCTGTTTTCTCATTTTAACCTGCCATTCTCAATCTCAGAATCAGGAAATCTGTTGCCTTCAAATCTTTAAATCTAATTTAAAGTATAGAGTATATTTTGGTTTCAGGGATATTTACATAATTTCCACTTTGCTTAAAACATGCAGTATATGCTCCACTAGACTTTAGAGTGGCTTGAGGGTCTTGAGGTATGCAAGAGTGTATTTTCTTGTTTTGGCTCCTTCTGGGTCACTGATATTATGAATTAAAGCAGACATAAGGATGAATAAGTTTGGTTAGGTCACCTTTCTGTCACATGACATATGGGGTGATGGGAATGAAACACTTTTATGCTGGGATGGAGGGCTTTAACGACAGTCAATCTAAAAATGATGGCTGATGAGGATATACCTCTATACCAAATATGTTTCATGACAAACACACACAAGCAACAGAACAAGAGTTTTCGCCTTATACTTCTCTTTCAGGTGCTGTTGGCTGTTGTTGTTGTTGGTTATTTGCTCCGTCCTCTTTTTGTTCGTGTGTTTTAGTATTCTATCACAGTTGCGGTATAGTTGGACCATACAGTTTAAAGCTTAATAAAGAAAAATAAATAAATAATAACAAGAGGAGCATATAATACAGCTCCTCTTGGCACAGCAAAGCTGTTTGGCACAACAGAGCATGCAGACAATAATTTTGCTTGCTTAAGCTGCTGGACAGGACAGGTTTTAAAAAAAAAAAAGAATGATGAGGATTATATTTGTTCATACCTGATGATCAATGAGATATGACAGTGCTACCTGAGATATAATGAGGTTCACAGCAAAACAGTAGTCTTCTGCCAGCAATGTAATGACCTCAAGATGTGATGGATTTGCAATTACTATTCTGACTCATGAATAGGTGCTATTAAGCAGTTACAGTAGCCTATTTGTAATAGGATATGTACATAAATATGACATATAATGGACAGTGTTAAAATGCATCAATAAGTTCTGAAAATATATGTGGCATCTAGGATGTTTGGTCAAGTAAGGTCATTATTCATTAATATCATGTTCTGAGCAGTTGTATTAATTTTGTTTTCAATTTGGTACAGTTCTCTAAAGACCCAAAAAAGAAAATTTAGTTTTATGACCTGCAACATCAGGTGGATAAACTTTGTGTGTCATTAACACCTCTGTTATTAATACTTCGATAAGAAATAGCCGGTTAAGTCATATGAGAGAGAGAGAGAGAGAGAGAGAGAGAGAGAGAGAGAGAGAGAGAGAGAGAGAAGCCTGGCAAATTAATTAAGCTGTGGGCCACAGAAATTCATTTCGCACATAAGCGTTGTGACCACAAAACCATAGCCCGGCACAGAATTGGCAGAAAGACTTCAATTAAACATGCTGTTTAAACAAATATCCACAAGCTTAGAAGAGCAGTCTCTTATGAATAATTCATAGCCTGAAAGAGGAAATAAATGGGAAATACTAGAATATGTAAAACCTATTTGTAGCTGTGAGCATACAGTAATAATTAGGCCACTGATTGTCCTCAGATTCATTTACTTAAGAATATATTTTTCTTTCAGGGCTAACCAAGGAAATTACATGAATACTTTCTAAAATATGATGGCTGAACAAGCATCGCCTCAGCTTTCAGCAGAGCCATTAAAGCGGGAAATCTTTTTAGTAGACGGTAGAAGAAGTTTCTGGTGTTTCACAGAGTGGCCAGTGGTCTTTCAGTGTAACAGTAACATGTGTAACAGCATCAGGATAAAGTGGGTTTGCTGAGCTCCAGATGTGGCAAAGCCTCAGGCTGAGGCTGCACGCCACTTCCCATTGGCACTGCAGCAGTGCAGCGATGGCACTAGCGAGAGCATGGTTGAGACGAGGTCTAGGGGAGGGGTGGAGGAAGATGTATGTCAAAATAATGTGCCTCCAGGATGCCTTATATAAGGCTATTAAATTGTCAGTGTCTAAAACAGTGCATAGTGGATACAACCTTTGTTTGTGACAGCCGAAAATCCATTTTTCATGTTTGTTTCATTGTGAGCTTTGCCAGCGAGTGGTTTCTTTTGTTGAGGCACAGAAAAAAAGTCCTGATCCTCTAGTCCCCACTAAAGCTGCAGAATGGGAGACATGAGGGATTTATGTGGTATTTTTCACTCTAGAAAAAAAATGAAACTATAGTTTCACTCCATATATTAGAGAAGAGATTATTTAAACTGCTTAACATTGAAATTTCATCGATGTTTGAAGAAACTATCTTTAAGAGGCACTCTTGAGGAGGAAGGATAACTTGACAAGAATATAACACTTGGTATTTGTGACTTAAATATGAACAGATTTTAACATGCAACTGAGCTACTCCTGTTTGTATCCCCAGTTCTGCTGCTTTGCATATCTTCTCTGGGTATGCATGTTCACTCACAGCTAAATGTTTTACAGTACCCACAAGATAAGAGATTATCTGCACAGTGTTGAGATTCAGTGACCTTTCAGTTATGAACAGTTTGACCCTGCCAAGCCAAATGTTGGTGGGAGTAAGTTCATGAGGGAGCAAGGCCACCTCAGGCAGCCACTATTTACTGTTTGTTGTAGTTTCTGCTAACACCTCCACATGATGCACTGCATCACTGATAGCATTATTTCTTCTCCTGAATGTAGACTGCTGCTCAATAAATTCAACACACCTTTGTTCCCTCTGAACTGAAGCATGTATTTGGGTCTTGACAAATATCACACAACAATGGAGGTGCAAAAGTGTAAATAACCATACCAACACAGCATTTAAAAAAAAATATATATTTTAGTGTCTAGCTTATATTTTAAAATCACTGCAAGTCAGGAGGTGTATTTTTTTGTTTGTTTGTTTTGTTTTTATCACGTCAGTATTGTTGACAGAGAAAAATGTCCATCTGTGATTTCTGTCCTTTCCTCTGGACATGTTCAGGGGTCGGGAAATGCACAACCCCAAATAAAAAGCAACATCTCTGCCCGGCCCTTTACGGCATGCAAGACAAACACAATCTGTTCTCTTTTGTGCACTGTTCACGCTCTTTGCACCAAATAAATACAGCACCTCATGAATCATACCGCAGAGAGCAACACTGCCTGTACCAGGAAGGCAGAGAATAGCCCTAAGCATATCTGAGAGAGTGGCAGGCAGCAATCTGTAAGTAGAGCTGTAGGGTGGAAAGCAGGCCACCTTGTTCAATTCACTGAGCACACACAGGCACCTAGTCAAGGGTCATCTAGCTAATGGACTTCTGGACACACATTCTTTGCAATAAGGCTGCCAATATGTCAGTGAATGAACGGAACAGGCACTTCCACAATGTCAAAAGAAATTATTATTGAGAACACATCTGGAGTGTGAGACACAGTGGTGATAATAAATCTGTAATCTTCCTCTCTCAGATGCCTTTTCACACAACAAGTTTTTTATGTAATTTAAAACTGATAACTTATCTAGAGTTTCAATGTATTCAAGATTCATAAAGGGCAGGTGACAATTAGCTGATCCCAAAACCACTACACATGAATGATTTGATATATCTCCTTTTAGATCTAAAGTCCTATTGGCAAGGACACAACTGATCTCTCACCCTAGGTAATCTTGATTTCCTCTGGTAATACCAGTCACCGTGAACCCGTGGCATTTTGCTGCCTTTAATGATTGGCCCAGTGGTCTGTAGCCAATGGCCTTCTTGCCACCAATTCATGACCCGTCAACCCCAACTCCTCCCACCAATCCAACAGGCACACAACACGGCACAGAACAAATGTCCGAGTGTCAAAATCAATCCAGCCAGGCATCCCATCCTCCTCTCATAAAACTGGCATCTCATTTGTCCAGAGGTGGGGTCTATGAATAAATGGAATGACAGGACATTTACACTTGCAGTAAGACAGGAACCTGAAGGATTCAAATTGTTCCTTTTCTCCAAAAAGGACCCGAATGCACATTTGAAATATTAATTCAATTTCCTTTTGTTGACATGAGACCACTTTTGAGAAGATATCCCATTTGCCAGTGTCTTTTCCCTTTTCTTTTATATTTTCTTTCTATTACAATTCGCACGCACACACGTGAGTGATGAAATGAAGGTGTTGGAACAGGAAGTCTTCTGACTCACAATATTGAGAATATTGAAAAGACTTCTTGCTGATATGCTTGAGGTGCACCAGCGCATAGAGGAATAACAGACACTCAGGACCTGCACATTCATGCAGCTACTTCTCCCTTTGAAGTTCTGACAGCATTCAGCTTCCTCTTCTCTGTTGAATTCGGAGATCATAATTATTTACCATAACCAGGGCTCACGTCCGCCTGATGAAAACAAAAGTTCGACCGCAATGCTTCACTCATATTCTATTCAGTGTAATTTCACAGTCAACACAATCGCACAGATCAAATTGAGGGGGAGCAGTGTAGCATGAATATCAACTGTAATAGCTCAAGAAGGAAAGAGCAAAAGCATTCATTGTTTATCTGTGTGATCTTCAGTGGAGTTTCTCAAGCTATGTGGTGCAAATCTTAATGAAAGTCAGCCACTGTACAATGTGCCTGCTAAATAATTTGTTAATCACTAATGTATTAATGAAATAAAGACTGAAATAAAGTGGGCTATTATTTTTTCTGAGCAATCTAATTAAGCACTTAAGCAACCAAACCCAGCAACAGTACTCAAGAAGCAATGGAAACAAATGGAGGTGACTCTGAATTTTTTTTTTTTTTTTTGCCATTTTTATGCTGTCTGTGTTATACCAAACAAGTAAGAAAGCATGAAAGGACTCACCAATCATGTGAATTGTGGTCCGCCCAGGCCTCGTCCCAGGATGCTGTTGGATGGTGTCATAGAAAGTGGCCTGACACAGCTGGATGGCCGTCACACTGACCCAGAGGCACAGGCAGAGCAGCCAGGACATGACAGGACACATCTGCTAAGGACCAGTAGAACTGGAATCAACCCACAATGCATTATGTTCTCAACCTATGACCTCACCCCCCCACCACCACCACCACCACCTCTGCCACATCCCCCTCTGCATGTACACATCTGGAGTCTCAAGCAAAAATGAACCCATTTCAGTTTTCTTCAAAGCTTTTCTGTTGGCAATTTGGCCTTAACGCCCCTCAGTGGAGATTTTTAGTCATCAGAATTTATCATTAGCGTGATTATATAAGTATGAGTTCTTCACTATTTCATCCTAGTTTGCCCTGTCTTGTCCCTGAGCCACAACACTGCAAATGTGGAGTGATCCCTGGGGACTTTTTCCCATGCAGCAGAAATTTCCCCTGACAGGCTGACTCCCTTCAACTCCTGAGCTGTGCTCCTGCCTCAAAACCAAAATCAAACTTAAAGAAAGATAAGATTTTGCAAGCAGCTGGCTGCTGTGGCTTTTCTGTATCTGTCAGAATAATATGACAGTGACATGGTGGTAATAGGAATCAAAAGGCTTGTAATGTCTCACCACGCTGTTTAGATAAGAAAAAAGGAAGAAAAAAATAGAACTGTGAGAAATGTGTCTGGTCATATAGAGGAAATCTTTGAAGAGGATGATAAAAAAAAAAGGTTTCTACCCTGAAATTGATTCACATTAGGATATATTTATTAGCTTCTATATTTTAATTTAACTTATATAAATTCAAAATGACGTTGCATTTTGAAGTGCTTTAAAACTTTGATCAAATCTTAGGGAGGAAAAAATATGTGAATTTTCATGTATTGGTACTGTCTTTTCTGTCTTTTCACTTATTTAGTTTGGTTTTGTAAACCTTGGGTGGCAATAAAATAGATAATTAGCTAAACAGACTGTGCAAATTTAAGCATAATCCATATTAAGTCATTACATAGAATGAGGTACAATAACACTGTGTCAAAGAGAACAATTATTCTTTATGTGTGGCAATTTCACATTTTTCTTTTTTTTTTGGGGAGGGAAGATTGATGCAAAAATCTAAACATCAAACAATCACAGGAATTAGAGAGGAAAAAAATATTACCTTACCTGAGCAACCCAAAAAAGAGCGTATAAATATCTCAACAGAATGGCATAAATCCATCCATAATTCTGCTCATGCTAATCCCATCCAATAACTGTGAATTTGGCTTGAGCAGGGAACTCCACTGACTCTGTCTCCCTGTTCCACACTTTGATAGCAACAGTCCAGTGTTTCAGAAATGACCGTCAGGAAATAGATTTACAGCTCTTTCAATTCCACCTTTGAATTATACCTGCTTCCCCTTAAAGAGCTGCTCCCACTGACCCTGAATTCATTTGTCCCTTCGCTTTTATAGGCACGTGCAGAGTGCTCCTTAATTAACTGTAGTGGAATCTCTTCTTTCACCGTCTGCATCCTTCCAGTGAGAGGCAGCCTCTGAACAGCGGCGCTCGCTGAGTCCCTCCTCAGCGAACACTAAGAGACAAATGTTCACGTACAGCTTGGCTGAGTGTAAAGACTGTATCACATGTCTTAAAGCCAGACTGCCTCTGGATTAGATGGCATAGTGGGACTCCATCTAAACATATGCTTCTAACAAATGCAAATAAGGGAAGCTGGTATCACTCATGTAGCTGTGACCACATGATTAGTAATTATTTACATTTAGAATCCATTTCATTTTCTCCTGAGGCAATAGTTCATTTTATTCTCTTCATTTTTTAATTGAGTGTCTCAAATCAGTTGTACATTAGGGAACTAAGGACATGTTTAATGTTTTTAGGTAATTAAAAATTAATCAAAAAGAAGCCAGAAAGTCAGGATGTTAGATTAACAAGTAATGAAAATTTCAGGAGAAGAAAAAAAACATTCAGTCTTGAGCACACCTTCATTTTGTAATGGGAAGGTGCATAAAAGAAGATTAAGAACATGTTTTCACATGCTCAGAAAAAAGGAAAATTGAAATCAGATTGTTTTGAGAAACAGTAATGTCCATTCAGCTGAAGGTAATCTTCACCTACAGTGGGGGAGTCCTTCAGTACACCATTATGGAGACATAATGATGATCATGGGGGTGGGCGGTGGGTGTGGGGGGGGGGGGTGAGAGCTGTTATTTGAAGCAAATCAACACCCATCTGTATGAGTGGGAAACTGCTAGATCCTCCCTGTTTCCCACCACCTTCGTTACATGGTGAGCTCGACGTTTGAATTGTGTCTAGATTTTTTTTTTTTAATATATCACTGGCATGCAGAACATGCCCAAGGCCTGCAGCTCACACTGCCATCTCCACGGCATAAAGACATCGCATTTTATTTTGATGCTTTCTCAGGAAGACAGGGTGCATTCCCAGTTCAGGAAGGAGCGAGGAATACCCAGAGTGAGAGAAACAGCAAGAAACTGCTTGAGATGTACGCACATTACAATACAGAATTAACGTCTGTGGCTTTGGCAGAGTCAACCGTGTGGGGGTTTGGGACATATAGGAGAAAGCCAGGCCGCATAAATTGCTGAGTTGTTCTGAGCAGAACAATAGTTTCCAGAGATGGGGAAGTCATTAATAGTTTATAGAGGTTTTTGCATGATGACACTGTTTTAACAAAGAACTGAACTTCATTCAAGTCATCTGCTTCACAGGGAGATTGTTCAGAAATATGTGAAATTCTTGGAGCACAGTGGAGACCAAGTATCTCAAACACAGAACCCTGAAATCAATACTGCCATTGATCTATATTCCTGTGACTCACACAGACAATTACCCAGAACCCAAAGCATGATGGGGGCATATGGTCAAAGTTAAATATTTGCAGTTGGTGTGAGTGATGCCGTCAAATTACTTTTTGATCTGATACCAAGTAGCATCAATCACTTAAAATTGAATATTAAAAGTGACTTATGCACTATATCAAGAAAAGGCTAAAAAGATTTACCATTACTTCTGAATACATGTGATTAATCTATCACTAAATCATCTGTTAAACATTTACTTTTCTCTGTGTCTTTTCTAAAAGATGCTATATTAATTCTCTAATCATTGCATAGCAATTGCTGCATTCAAGAACAACAAAAAGGCACACATGTGAAAAGACACTTATGTATCAAAAGCATATTGTAACATGACACTGAAAATTTTTTCTGGCATTGACCCTACTGAACGTAGTGCCAGTGCATTCTTGATGTCCAGCTACCATTTATGAATAGCTAGTAATGGATCTTCAAGCATGAAATGGATTTAGACACACATGTACAAACACAGTTCACAGACACACAGACACATGCAGCGAAGCCACACAAAGCATGCTATCAACACACGGAAAGAGGTCAGAGCTTAGTGATGTGCAGTGCAGAGCTTGTTTGCAGCTTAGTCAGAAATAATAAACCATAAACGAAAGCTACATAAATATTTTTTGGTATTTTTAATTTTGCGGCCATAAAGTAGCTACTTACAGTGCTATAAAAAAAAAGTCTCAAGCCACCCCCTCATTACTTTATATTCTGCTCCTGTCATGGATGTGGGAAAGTTACAACAAGTGTCCAGGTTGACAAAAAGGAGACAAGGAGAAAAAACTGTTATTTGTTACGGCCCTAGCAGGGCCTTCTGTGATTTTTGGCCTAATGGGTGTGGCCTGCTTGTTCTCCAGCCTTAGGTACCACACCTTTTGTACAGCTGACTCCACTCAGCAATTAAACCAGTGTACTTAAGGCCAGACAGAGGAGAGCTCCATGGCCAGCAAGCCTTTGTGAAACATCCATCCATCCATCCATCCATCCATCCATCCATCCATCCATCCATCCATCCATCCATCCATCCATCCATCCATCCATCCATTCATTCATTCATTCTCTTCTGTTTATCAAATTCAGGGTTGCAAGGGGGCTGGAGTCTATCCCCAGCTACCATAAGGCGAGAGGCAGGGTACCCCCTGGACTGGTAGCTAGTCTATCGCAGGGCTGTTTATATGCAGTCAGTACAAACTAATTAAAGTTCTTTTAATAGATGTGTTCAGTTCAATCGTGTGGCTCCCTAAAATGTTTTCAAAAGGTTTTGGACAACAGTGAAGCTCACATCACATGAATACTCTATCAGAGATCAGATACTGTTTGCCTTGTTCTTTTCAGGAGCTTTGTTCACAATAAGCAATATATAAAATATCAGTAAGAAAATGACCATGTAGATAAATATAGTGTACATCAATCACATGTTCATTTAGTTTGCCATTTTTCTGAAGCTAATATATTTATACTCTGATAAATGAGTTCCAATATTAAAACAAGCATTTTTTTTTTCTTTTATCCTTGTTTTTCACTCACAGCTGAACAACCAAACAAAACAAACTTTGTTTTGAATTGGAAAAAAAAATCCCCTGAATCTATATCTATCATTTTTGCAGTGCAACAAGCCAATCAAACACACTTTTTCCTGACCGACATACCACCAGTATCTGTCTGAAGAAGGTTCATGCACTGCTGATTCAATGGACTCTTTCCTGAATGGTTCTGACGGCTGCTCTCTGAAAAGCAAGGATGATTTTTGTGAGAATGGCCACAAGAGTTGTCTTCTAAATCTAAAATGGTGGGTACAGATACAGCCAGAAAGCAGACAGCCCTAAGTTCCCAAGAGCTTTTGGCCCAAATGTTACACACCAGGTGATGAGGTTCTTAGGGGGACATCCAAAGCAACGTGTTTGTTCTTATATTTGCAGAATGTTATGCATAAAGTAATGTGTTTTACAAATAACGGCAATATAGGTCTACTCTTAATGCCTGTCCGATTCTATTTCAAATTACCTTTCCAAATAGCAAGCCTTACAAGACAAGGTGTTGGCTGTTACTTTGTCCTGAGGGTGACTTAGCAGAGTAAAAATGTCAATAAATCATTGAGTTTTGCTCAAGGTGGGAGAGCTGGAGATGTCTCAGGAAAAACTATGGAGCAGTTTTGTACTTTGCTTCCCCCTAAGCGGTGCCTACCGTTGACATAATAGGAAACACTGAAAGTTTAGCCACCTTAAAAAATGACATTTTAAGATGATATTACTGCTGATTACAATGACACCATGCCCCTGAGGCTGATTCCTATCAGACATAGAGAACACGTCATAGTGTAGTTCATGTCATGCATCAGCACACAATGTCTTTTAAACAATAGTGTGTGTGTGTGTGTGTGTGTGTGTGTGTGTGTGTGTGTGTGTGTGTGTGTGTGTGTGTGTGTGTGTGTGTGTGTGTTGGAGGGGGAGTCCGTTAGATAAAAGTCATATACTTCTACAGGCATTCCTGCTCTAATATCACAAAAAAATCCTCACATGCACCTTCCATACACACTCTGTTTGGTGGCATGACTGTGACACAAGAAAGGCAAGTGGTGTGCAAACAGTTTCAAAGATTCAGTAATAGAAGGAGATAATATCTTGGCGTTGGTTTAACAACTCAAATTTCTTTTCCCTGAGATCAATAAATCACTACCAGTAAACAGCTTACATTGAAATCGTGGGGAATGCTTTTCAAGTGATTCATTTGCATTTTCATTGAGTGTTTTTGTTTTCTGAAGCATTCTCCTGCTCCTTTCTGGAAAGGTCAATGGGAAACAGTTGGTGTCTATTTTATCTGCCTGAGCCAACTCTCAAGTTCAGCCAAGTAAGAAATAAGATTATCTTCATAGAAGGCAGTGTGAGAATCTGGCCTTTGAATCTTATTCAGTAGAGTATTAATGTCTTAGTGGGTAGAATCAGCCAAAACTGCTATTAAAATAACTGAAGTCTTGAGCCGGATGTTTTTCAATTCGCTGAGCTCCTCATGTTTAATGGAAATTGAGTGTCTCACCTTTTTCATCAGTTGATCTTAACATTTAATAGATTCTTTTAAGGATATTAATCTTTTCCATTATATCTTTGTCGTGGATAAGACTGAGGCATATTTCTCTCAGGCGAAACAACTCATTAACTTCCCAGACACAAACCTTTCTACACCTGAAGTGTGTGATATGAGAAAACGAAGGTGAAAAGCAGAATAAAAAGCTAACAGTTTGCCAGCGCGGTGAACACTTTGCTCTGTTATTTTTTTTAAGCTTTAATGCAAATGCCTTTTTTCCTCTATTATTTCCTAAGTCCGACTGACATTTACTGAGTGCTACTTGGTCTGTTATTTGATTCCACTATAAAGTCAAATGTCACTGCATGCACATTATGAAATTTTAAAATTAACAAAGAGAACTACAGTATTGCAGTGTCAGGGGAAAAAAATAGAGCTAGCGCATAGACATTTCAACATAAGTAGCCATTCTTTTAGGCCAAACTGCTGATGACAGTCTCCAGAGAGAGCAGATGCTGTTGCCTTCTGGCTCTTTGCTTCACCACTCCATTCCAGCAACTACCTCCATGCCTCCTGAGATTTGCTACAATAAAAACAGATCTCTCTTGTAGCATCAGGTGAAGAAAAACATCAATAGGTGCCTTTTATTCCCATATTTAAATATGTCATCCGCAGTCAGTTTTTTTAAATCTGGGTTAGGTGCATAGGACTGTGTTAATAATTGACGCTAAATGTACAGTGTATGCCAACTGTCATGTGCTTTTTTCCCCCACGTTTGCTGTCTTAAAGATTGCAGACTCAGATATGACAACGTTAAACATGGAGATTACATTATCTTTGAGGCATTTTGAAAGGGAAAGAAATCTTGTGGGAAGACATTTTCTCCCCAAAGTCACATTCAATCAATTGCATTGCCTTTATTGTGCCTGCCCCAGTTCATATGGTTGACATGGCACAATGTATTTGTGCTGGCTCCATCATATCACAAGACAACCCCAAAATTGCTGTTGCTCATGTAATTGAACTTGCCAGTCTTCTTCTGATGCCTGCATTCGTCTCCTGAGATGAAGCCACATTTGCCCTTCAAATGTTTAGATTAACACCTGAATGGTATGAGCACAGTCATTCAGTCATGTTTCGGTAACAGTTATCTGTTGTAGGCCAGAGATGCACATGCCAGATGATATTTGAGAAGAAGCCGATGCTAGACAATACTGGAATGCATCTTTGTGCAAGCTATCTACTGCTAGTCAGAAAGCTTGCATGACACTGATGAATTTTATCCTTTCAAAACTGTCATGCATACAAGGACAGAAAATTCATGTTATTTCTTGTAGTTTCAGATGGCTGTTAAGACAAGTTAAAGATGCATAATTCAGAAGGAAATCAGTGAGAGCTTTGTCACATCGCTGCTGTTCTCTTCTGCAGTCAGAAAGGGATTCAGTAAAATCTCCTTCTAACCCCCTTGACAAGGTCAGAGAGTCTCATGCAACCTTTTGTGGAAAGCACTCAGCACAACAAATAGATCCTAAACTGTTTGATACCTGCTGTTTGCACTCTAAAGGCAGCCCACTAGAGTTGATTATGGATACCCACCCCGGCACTCTCCATCCCAGGCTATTTTGTTCTGGGCCAGTGCTTAGTGAATATGGCTTGAACAACTGGAAGAACCTTACCACCACCAGTCAGAAAAAAACCCAGCTTTTTTTTGTAAAGGTAATATGATGCTACCTTGCCCACGCAAGGTAAATCTATATATTTATCACGAGTGCTTGTTTTGACATCCATACCTATTTTGTTCACGTTTTGATTTACCACAGTTTTTTTCTTTTTGCTGTAAAATATCACCCAGGAAAAATTTCAATTCACTCCTTCTCACTTTCTTTAAATAATGTCCTCAGTGTCACTTAACACAAAAACTGATGATGTTGTGGCAGTTTTAAAAAAAAAAAAAAAGATTTATACAATAACATTTTGTCTGCAATAGTGGTGAAGTCTTAATTCTGCAGTACCACTCAATCCCAGCTGTTACTATAAAAACAAAGCAGAGGGAAAACAAAGATGCTCCACTGACTTTTAATTGTCACTTGTGTTTGCTATAAATATGCCTGTGTGGTTCTATTCCTGCCAGAAGTCAAAAACACAATAATACAAGCTGACAAGAAAATCATTTTAATTTTGTCTGCTCAGTTATTTGCCATTCCTTACACTATATAAGTCCTTGCACATAACAAAACTTCAAGAGCATGCATGTCCTCCAGTATCAATCTGAGAAGCCAACAGGCAACTTCTTGAGGCTTCCCGTGCAGCAAGCACATACTGTGCCAAGATTCATACTTCCCAGTGGTCACTGTTTACAAATCCAGAATAACTGATTGACAGTAGTTTTTGGTGAATTGAATTTTGGTTTGTGTGCATTTTGGTAAATTGCTTTCACACATGCTATTTACCAGCATCCATCCAAAGCCTGCTCAAACTTGACTTATCATTCAAATTCAGACCACAAGCATTGTTTTGTGGATTGCCATTTTTAAATCCTCAAGTTCAACATTTTGATCCATGTCTTTGTAGTTTCACTAAATTTTTGTTAAGTTCTTAAGACCAGCATTTTGATCATTGCTCTCTTAATACAACCAAATGTGACAACCATGGGTGGATCTGACTGACACCCATGGGCAACATCCATGCCCTCAAAGGTACTCTGCTTTAATCTCAAGGCTCCAAATGTTGAATACTATGACTTGGAATGGTAAATTCAGGCCACAGCTGGTTAGCTTAGATTTATTGAAACAAGTGTGCAGTCCTATTGAACTTGAAACTCAATATCTGATATGACTATTTTTCAAATTTGGATTAATCACTCCATAAGACCTGTTTCCACTGATTCCCAGTCCATTTATTATTTCTTCCTGTTTCCCTTCCTTAATAATGGCTTCTTAACCATTTCTAATGAGGCTTCAACAAACAGTGAATGGATCAACTGAAAGTTCTGATGCATCTCTCAGGGTGGTGTCAGGTATATACAGGACTTAAGAAACAGCAACAAACTATATTTATTTCATCTGGCTGCTAGAAACAAGATGCAAGTGGTTCTTCGATAAGATCCAATGTTGTAGACACAACACTGGCTCACCTCTTGAGTTAGGTGCCTTTTTTGAGCTTGAATGATTCTGTGGTCAGATACAATCAAATTCATTTTTGCAGACAAAGGAGTCACCCTCTGCTGGTCATTAGAAAGAATTAAAGCTGAAGGCAGTTCCTCATTGCCTTCACTTTCCAGACCTAGAAGCTTCATCCATTTTTTATTTACAGCGTTTGGTCTGAAACAAATAGAAACTTTTACAGATTAGTTTTTGAAACTGATATCACATATTGTAAATTTGCTGGTTTGTCTTAATGACTCCTGCCTCATTTTTATCTAGCAGATAGGAGAGTGATATTACTCATATCATATAACTCGGCAAGAAAGGGAATTGGGGTTTCCCCCCAAAATTTAAGACAACCTGGCAAAAGATGAGATGAACATCCTGATTTGATATCTAAGATTTTCTTGCCCAAGACAAAAACTAAGATTTTAAATAATAATAAAAGAAGCATGATGAAATACAAAATTGCTGCTGGATTCAAAGATGACTAAAGTAAAAGAATTACTAGAAATCATTTCTGAATACCTTTCCAAGCTGTTCAGCTGAACTTCATCTCACCATTGCTCACCATTTCTCCCCACCTCCACAGGCATAATAGGAAAATAGCTCATATAAAAACTGAAATTGTATTCTTTCCTCTGTAAAGAGAGATGATTGCATATCAAGTTGGCTGGTTGAAGTACCTCCTGTGTATGACTCCTGTGTGGTGGGAGAGGAAGCATTTTTCTTCCAACCAATGGAAGAGTGAGTCAGGTTTATGACTATGGGGAGCAGAGGGTGGCCTTTATTTCCCTGAGAAGAGTCATTATTATTGCCCTGCAAATTTATGGCTTGCTTCTGGAGAGAACCTACCAGCAGAGTGCCTGTCATTTCTCTCACTATCTTATGCATTATTGATAAGTCTATGGTCCTATCATCCATTGTGTGCTATTGCCATAACTCAACAGCAAAAAACAACATATACAGTATATTGTAGGTGTGTAGCACGAGTCTTTCTTTTCTTCTCTTCACTATATTTTACACCACTATTTTATGAGGAATTTCACCTGTTAACCAGAAGTTATGAGAGTATCTATAATGTCAACATAAAAACATAACAACACTGACCACACTCTTAAAGAAAATAAATATTACCACTTCTGTCTTAATAAAAATGTTGTCCAAAATTCATGACTTGGGAAAGATGTATTGCACAACCACTTTCACCTGCACAAATCTCATTTGAAAATACAGAAGAAAAAAAAACTCCATGACAAGTCAAATTAAACTATGTGTCATGAACCAGTTTACATGAGTTTGATGCCAGGGTTGGTGCATGGAGACGGAGACAGTGACTTCAGAGAGAACAGATATAGGCTTTAATGATTGTGCTAATCCACTGAAGATACTCTGGCTCAGGCACAAGGGACAAGAGTGGTTTCTTGTTTTCTGTAACAAAGGTGAACCTGTATTATAACTGTTCAACAATAATTCAAAGGGGTACTAATTTTACATATTTAAATGTAATAAATACTGACAATTATGTAATTACACTACTTTAGAAGAAAACAGCTGTTTTATTAGGCTGTGCAAGAGTAATTTGTCACATGATAACAACCAACATGACAACTGATTAATTGTGGTAGTCATCTTTTGTTAATATGTCCTGATAGATGCTTGCTATTAGCTATATACTTGGCAGTTGCAAGGGAAGGTAATTACATCATCACATTGTTAAGGGATAATAAGCTTCAGCCATAACAATAGATACTCTCCCTTGACCCAGTCCTTCACTTGGCCGTGATGCTATGGCTGCTCAGAGAGAGGGTGAGCATAAAGAGCATCTGTGCCCAGATGTCTTTCATTTATCTTTGTTAAAAGTGCAACTAAATGTGCCAATTTTAGATGTGGGAATTCACACAAATTGTAGCAGTTTGTATACTTCAAGTCTACATACACCACAATCACTGCACAGTACTAAACAAGTTAATCAGTGATGTTTTATTTGGCACCTCCCACATATGCTACCTCTTTCTCTATCTCTTTTCTCCAAAGCTCCTCTCACTGAAGGACCCTTCAGGCCAGCAGCAATCATCCTATTTAGACAGCTGAGAGGGCTGCTTTTTGAAATATGCCATTGTATAATGCTGCCAGTGCTTGCAATCATGCTCTTCACTCTGTGATGATGAGGTTAATTTGGGGTCTTTTGTGTATATTTTGCTGATTTTTTTGTTTATATAAGCTGTTTAATTTAGCTGCGAAACTAGCACATGCTCTTAATTTTAAACTAACAGAGTCTGACATGTTTTGTTATATTTTTGAAAATTATGAATTAATTAGGAAAGGCTTGTTTTCCAATTTAGGTTTCGTTTCCTTTTGTTGCTAATGTGTATTGTAAGAACTGACCTTTGAAGTATTTTTACACACAATACCTCCACTGTTAAGATTTTTAAATTTTGTCTTGATAAAATTGTAAAAATCTGTCTGAGGGACAGAGATTAAACTGTACATATGGTGATGCACCCAGAGCTACAATGGTGGAAGATTAATACTTAACAAGTTTGTTTATTAGCTAACCACTTTAAGCTCAGCAAATCCATCACCGCTGAACGACCTTATGAATACATTACAATACATTAGAGCTGACTGTCGGCACAGGGCTCAGTTTGTGAGTTATGTTGTTTCTAATTCTGTTGCATTTGCTCCCTCAGGTGTCAGTGCATACTCATCTTCATTATAAAGAAAAAAGATCTCTAGTTTATATTAACATTATTTTTCTAGATAACTTTGATCATTCATTTGTCTTGCCATTACAGCCAAAGGAATGTATCCACCTGGTGTCATGGAATGGTGAATGATAACACTAGCCAAATCATTTGGCTTAGTATCACTGCACATTCTTTGCATAATTTCACAGCATGCGGTCTTGAGAAACAACATCATGATCCTAACTTGTACCTGAACTTCTTTATGTGTCATTTGACACTGAAAAATAACACACAAGAAGCATAATATAGACATGACAGGCAATTGGTGTCTGTTTATACATAATTCCATAATATCACATCTGATGTGTATTTCATTTGATGACAGCAGCTGAGTAATATACACCACTCAAAAAATTAAAGGAACACTTTGAAAACACATCAGATCTTGGGGTGGGGGGTGGGGGTGGGGATATCTATACTGATATGGACTAGGTAATGTGTTAGGAAAGAAATGATGCCACATTGTTTGATGGCAATGAAAATGATCAACCTACAAAGGGCTAAATTCAAAGACAACCCAAAAATCAAAGGAAAAAACCTATATGGCAGGCTGACTCATTTTGCCCAAAGTTCACTGCAGCAACTCAGAATGGTACTCAGTAGTTTGTATAGGCCCCTCCGTGCTTGTAAGCATGCCTGACAACATCGGGGCATGCTTCTAATGAGATGACAGATGGTGTCCTGGGGAATCTCTTCCCGGATCTGGACCAGGGCATTGCTAAACTCTTGGACAGTCTGAGGTGCAACCTGGCGGCATTGCATGGACCAAAAGATAATGTCCTACAAGTGTTCCCAAGGGTCTATTTAAAGAGTTTCAGTCAAGTTTCAGAATTCCTCACAGTACAGAAACAGCATTAGTGAAGGGCACAAATGATCTTCATGTGGCCTCTGACAGTGGACTCATCTCTGTGCTTTTCCTGCTACACCTCAGTGCTGCGTTCAATACTATTGAACAGGATAAGCGGAAGAGAATGGATCGATGGATTAGAGCATGCTGAAGACATTACAGGTACTGCACTGCAGTGGTGTGAATCATATCTGTCTGATAGACTTCAAATTGTTCATGTAAATTGGGAGTCTTCTTTGCATACCAAGGTTGATTATGGAGTTCCATAGGGTTCTGTGCTAGGACCAGTTCTATTTACATTATACGTGTTTCTCTTACGCAGTATTATTAGAAGGCATAACATACATTTTCAGTGCTATGCAGATGATACACAGTTTTATCTATCCATGAAGCCAGATGACACATATCACTTAGTTAATGTCTTAAATACTTAAAGATCTGGATGGCTTCTGATTTGTCTGATATGTCCTTCAATGTACATATTAAACAAATATGTAGAACTGATTTCTTGAATTTGTACAATATATCTGAGATTAGAAACATCCCATCTCAGAGTGATGCTGAAAAATCAGTTCATGCACTTATTACTTCTAGGTTGAACTACTGTAATTCATTATTATCAGGTTGTCTTAAAAGCTCCCTGAAAAGCCTTCAGTTGATCCAAAATGCAGCAGCCAGAGCACTGACAGGATGAGCATATTTCTCTCATCCTGGCATCCCATTCAGACTGCTGGCTTACTTGTGGTTTCTTAGGGTAATTAAAAGTTGAATGGGAGTCAGCTTTCGGTCCCCTCTTCTGTGGAACTAGCTCCCAGTTTGGATTTGGGAGACAGGGACCCTCACTACTTTTAAGATTAGGCTTAAAACTTTTATTTTTGATAATGCTCATAGTTAGGGCTCCCTTACTTACGCTGCAATACGCCTATGCTGCTGGGGGAGTGTTTCTTCCTAATTCACATCTTTTGACTCTATGTGTTCATACACCATTTTGCATTTAATCATTAGTTATTATTAATCCCAGGCTCTCTTCCATAATGTAGAAGAGCGCTGTCTCCCTCCCCTCATCCCCAACCAGTTGTGGCAGATGACTGCCCCTCCCTGAGCCTGGTTCTGCCAGAGGTTTCTTCCTGTTAAAGGGGAGTTTTTCTAGATGCCATTGGGACCTCAGGGCACCCTCATGAAGTCTGCTTCTGATTGTTTGGTCAGAGACATTCACAATAGCGGTCTGGTGGAGGTAATTTTGTAGGGCTCTGGGAGTGCTCAGCCTGTTCCTCCTTGCACAAAGGAGCAAATACCAGTCCCTCTGATCGGTCCTGCTGTCCAGCTCTCCTACACTTACTGCCTGTCTCCTGTTATTGCCCTCTAGTGCACCTGTTGTTAATTTCATTAACACCAAAGCAGCTGAAAAATATTAACAACTCCCTCTGCTACTGAACTGACCAGATCAATGTCCTAGAAGTTTAACTGACTTGATACTATACTCTGATTAAAGTGTTCCTTTATTTATTTTTTGAGCTGTATATTTTTACATACATTTACACATACATACAAGACTAACAAGTAAAATCACACTGAAGCTGGAACAATTGCATATCATTACTGTAATATAAATCTTTAGAAATCCAGTCTGAATACAGACACTAAAAGTGCTACATTCCCTTAAAATGTGATATTTTGACACCAGTTGCACACTAAAAGGGAAATAACATGTCAACCAAACAACAATTATGAGGACTGATTGTAGATAAGTGTTATCAGAAATACCAAACAAAGAAGTGACATGTTTAAAAAAATACATTAACAGGCATCAGTTTGTATTAGCAAACTGACTTTTCTCTGGTAATATGTCTAGCACATTGACAGTGCATTTGGGAAAGGCTTTAATGGCAACCTGCATTGAGAACCTTTAATTTTCTGTTTTTAGTTTTGATAAAAATTCAGCTGACATTGTTTTCCTTTTTTTTTTTAAAGTTGTTAATTGGCAGTTACAGTAAAGTATGTCTTTGTCTGTAAGAGCCTTTCAGATCTGCTGAACCCCAGGTTGTGTTATTTTTACTCCTTTTCAGAAATACAGCATCATTTCAATAATTTTTTCTTTACTTTACAAGCAATGGACTGAAGTGTACAACAAAAGAGGAAAGCCTGAGGTCATCAACACATACTGTGCACACAAAGCAATAATGTGAAGTAATATCAGCAAGTTTTCTCATTAGGATTATGATGTATGATGGCATTTTTCAAGTGAGCTCCAGCAGTTCAAGCTTACCACCAACCTTACCTTGTAAACAATTTCCACTTTGCTTGATACAGTATAACTGTTTCTGTATAAAATGAGATTTTCTCAACAAGGTTGTCTATTTTGGATTGGCACAAGTAACTTAGTAAATAAATCTTAGATGGAACATCTGCTGTTTTCTTATTGTCAACAAATTAGAGTGTGCTTCAAATCAAACTACTGTTTAAGTATAACTGTCCAAATTGATTAACAGTGGCATATCTCAAAATGACAGACCATCCTTCCTGCATCCATGAACTTCAACTAAGGAAGCTGCTGTTCAATGAATGCTGTATTTTTTAATGAAAGTTAACAATGGTTATTTGAACTATGATCTTAGTCATCCCTTTGCCACATATTTTTGTCTTATACTAACATGGCATATGATTAAAACAAAGCATTTATTTTTGTACCATTAATTTGATTGGTTAGTTTGATTGGTTCTATCCCCCCACTATCCCCGCCAGACTGCTTCTACAAACATTTGTGAAAGAATGGGTAGCTCTCAGGAGCTCACTGAATTCCAGCATGGTATCATGAAAGGATGCCACTTGTGCACGAAGTCCAGTCTGAAATTTCCTCACTACTAAATATTCAACAGTGAACTGTAAGTGGTATTATAGCAAAGTGGAAGTGATTGAGAACAACATCAATTCAGCCATGAACTGGAAGGACACCGAGCGGGGTCAGTGGATGATGAGGCACACACTGCACAAAGGTCAACAACTTTGTGCTGAGTCAGTCACTTCAGGCCTCCTTCATATGGCCTTAAGATTTTATATATATATATATATACATTCTATATCTTCAAGCTTCATTCAATATATTCAGACTCTTATTTCAATATATATTTATATATATATATATATAAATATATATATATATATTTATATATATATAAAAATATTTTTATTATATATATATATATATATATATATATATATATATATATATATATATATACACATATATACACATATATATATATACACACACATATATATATGCACTACTACACATTTACATACACATAGTTACACTACATATCCAAAATACAAGAGTAGATTGGTTGGAAGTGACTTAAGATAAATTACCAATAAATTTAAGTCTAAGTCAGCATTTTGGTGTTTTAGCCTAAAAAACTAAAATGCTTTTAGTATAAAAAACATTTTTAATATTGTATTGTATTGGAAATTGCCAATAATAATATAATAATAATACTGAACAGTGTAATATTAAGCTTTTTAAAGGGGTGTGATTTCCAAGAACTAATGTGTATGGTTTAATGGCCTCTGAGCCTGGGGTTTCATATTGCAACCCATTTCCCACACTGGTTCCCTGTGAGAGAGCCTATAGTGTACTAAAAAAAAACCTTTGAGACACTGTTTGGTTATTTTCTACTTTCTAATTCAATCGTAACTATGAATATTATCTTTAATTTCTGCCACTAAAACCTACATCCTGGTCCTTTAATGGTTTCAGATGGTTCTTTAAAATAACATAAAAACAAAAAAGAATAGATTCAACCTGAAAACAAGAAAATTAGGTTGACTTTCCACCTGTGAAGCTATTGACATCTCCTTTAAAACTGTTGCTCAACTACATGAAAGGAAGGGGGGGACCCCTCTGTGTTCATACATACTTTGTGTTGCACACAAAGGCATCCTTTTTCTATTGTAATTTCCTTCTAAGAGAACCTATAAGGTCTGGTTTAAAGACATTTTATTGACTTGTCCATGTGGTTTATAGGTTTCTAAATGGCTCCACTTCTCTTTGGAAAAAGAATGGGAATTTAATCACACACCTTTGGCAGGCTTAGTGAGGCAGCTGTGACAGTCAACAACCTCATCATGTCAGGCAGAGACTCAGGAGAGACTGTCCTTGAAACACAAAGAACCTCGGAGTACATTGATTTACTTTAGCCACTGTAGCGCTCATTCACAGTTACAAAGGCCAGTGTTCACTAAACCTTTCAGCACCAAGAGGAGACAATAAAACAACATAAATCAATCTGGGTATCAAAATAAGTTAGTCATTAATGTCTCCCACATTGCCAGAGAAAGCTGCTGTCACCAGTGCTCCCTGCTCATGGACAATTTCAGTTCAGGGTGATGATACACTTAATTATTCTGGGTCCTGGCCAGGAATGTTCAAATGGCACAATTTGGTAACAGAATTCCAGTAATATGAGGTTCTTGATGTGTAATTACACAGATGTTATGAGTGAATCAGGTACTGTGTATGGGCTTGCAGTTGATTTGTGCCATCATGTTTCATCCTGCTTTTCATTTTGAGGCAAGGACAAGCTGATACGCCTCAGTTGCTCTTATAATTATTTCTGCTTCTCTCCCTTTTTCCATGCCTAGTGTTTCTGTCATGCTCTCAGTATTGGCCCAGGCCTGGGTGTCAATCCCTGAGGACATGATGCTGGAATGCCTATCACAGGTGTCTGCAGATGGGTATTGGGAACTGTCTTAGATTCAATACAATTTTACAAATCAAGACTGAAGAATTAAATGAAATCTTACAGTGTTATCTCTCGGGTCGAATCGGTCACTGAGGTGTGCTGCCCTGATAGACCGATAACACAGCCCACTTACTTTTTATCATCCACATGTCATAGATTGCATCTGACTGCTTATGTGCACAATGTGTTAATGTTAAAGTGCTTGCGGGCAGTTTATGTCATCCTTCCATTCTTCAGTTCTTCAATCAAATTTGTTTATATAGCAGTGTAATTCAGTGTGGTATTCAGAGGATAGATTATAATCCACAGGACAATCCTTGTATTCTCCCTGTAATATGCATACAACAGCACCACCGTCCCCAGACACACAAGCTTTAGTGGTTGGCTGCGTTCGACAGATAAAGAGGAACAATGGTTCTAATAGGCTGCGGAGAGTCTCCACAACCAGTGTTTTGGCAATGCACATTCATTCTCACAAAGGCTAAATGTATTTTGAGTGGCAGATTAAGGATATTGGTCAGAGGCTCTGCATTGTCAACTATGAAAAGTGGGGTAAATGTGTGTTTGGATGATAATTCACACATTCTTAAGCTCGACGGCGAACAAAAAAGCAGCTCTGTTCTTGGTTTTGGGAAATGTGTTTCACAGATTGTTAATTATGGGTAGCATAATCTCATTAAGTCCTTTTGCTTTGCGACTCAATTTCTTTTACAAGCATTAGTCATGATTGAGTAGTTTAGAGGTTTAAGTTCCTCTTTTGTTTGAGTTCAAAAAATGTCCGTCTTCATAAGAGCTGTTTTTTTGGCCCATTTGTATTCCACAAGGAAACCTGATGTCCACAGCAGCAGTAGCACAGTTTGCCTGCTCGAGTATCTGTAATATTAAACTGTCGTGGCTTATAAAAAAACATAAACATTCAATATTGCTATTCCACCAAAGATAAGGGAAGCTAAGATTTACTATTACCATCTGACTGTAGAATGCTATGTAGCAGTAACCTCTTATACAGCCTCTTCTCACCAGTGGTGTTTACTTTGTCACGTAACAAATGACACTGTGAAAACAATGTGACAATGTGAGAGGGTCACTTGTAGTGACAAACCTATAGAGAAGTGTCCTCTGAAACTGTAGCTTCCCTCTGCTTTATAGAATTTTAGAGAGTTTTAACTTTTTGTTTTTCTGCCTGGACTGCAACTTTGATTTGTTCACTTTATGCATCATCATGCATCATTTTTATGTCCACAGAAGGTGAAGTTTTAGAAAAACACAGATGGTGGTTATCTGATTTTAAAAATAAGTTTTTGGTTTTTTTTCCAAAAGAAACATAACCAGATGTTTCCCTCAAGACATAGTACTGTATAACTCAAAAAAAATAAAAAGAAGAGTGAATGTTGGACTCATTTTCTTGTGGAGTTCCCCAAGGTTCATTTTTAGGACCACTGTCATATAAAACTTATGAACTGGACAATTAAGCACTGAGCTAAAGATGGCTTTAATGCTCCATAAAGCTACAGAGCAGCAGATACTAATTTTCTGTAGATTTATAGTTGAAATCCCTTTAAAATTGTTGCAATGTGTACGTATTCTCATTTACTCATTCTCATTTACATTTACTTTGTTAGATTGTGACCGTGATTCTAGGCTGTGATGCAGGTAATATTTGATTATTAATCTTTGTTGTATGTTTGTGTAGATTGTTGGATAAGAGGTGAAACATCTTCCAAAATTTTAAAAGAGGTACACGCCTTTTTTCAAGCTCTTGATGCTACTCACCTCTGTTACCCATTAGATCTGAAAATAGAAGATATTTCTCTTACATGAGACTGTTATCAATTTTTGGGTGGCAGATGATTTTCTACAGCTTAATGCTGATAAAAAACATGCATTTATTTGTACATGGTGAGCAGCATCTGCCTACAGAAGATCTCTAGTATGTCCAGATCCAGTTGTTCCTTGCTCAAAACTTAAAACTAACATAAACTATTACCTTCAATGGTGCTCTTGGACACTATTAATAGATTTTTTATGTATTTTTGTTTATTACTTTGTTTGGACTCTTAGTCAGATTAGAACATATTTAAATATTGCAAATTTGGACTGGGATTGACATTTTTACTATTTTTGTAATGAAATGGGGAAAATCTAAACAAATATTCATCAGTTTTTACCCAGTTAAAGGTTAGAAAGTAGATTGCATCTTTTGCAGATTTTCATCTATCTTCTTAAGCCTTTTAGTTGGAAAATAACTGTTGCAGCAAGACACACGTAGCAGCTATTAGATACACTCAAGGACAGTACAGATACTTCGAAATTTTACCAGAGTAATGTACTTGAGCAAATGTGCTCTGTTATTTCCCATCACTGCAAACAGCTACTTGTTTATATGTCTGTGAACAGTCCTTTAAAGATGAACCAGTATAATCAGCTGTAAGTGTTTTGCAGAAAAGACAACTTTCATCTGATTCAGGTTGCTCTCTGTGGATTTTGTGAAGGGTGAAGGAATATCTAGACTTCCACCATGTTACCCTCTTTATATTCAGATGTTGACGGCTTGTCAGGAGAAAATATATTTTTCAAAAAATCTGTGAACTGTGTAGGATTTTGATCTACATATACTATATGTAAATCAGGGTGATCGTGGACTAGGATATAGTTGGGTGTTTTTTTAAGCGTTTGATTTTGAGAGTAGGTTACTGGCTTGTCTTTGATGATCTGGTATGTCTACTCTCAGTTGATATAATCTTTGGGGGCTCCTTGGACAGACTGATGTAGCAAGTGCTCTTCTGTCTGCAAGAACATCTCAGCGCAGTTAGCTTATCCATGTGTATCCTGATACTGGCTATCGGTGTTTATTTTAGACCAGTGATGTGTCGTTAATATCTCCGTCCACAGGGCTGATGAATAAACTCTTGCGTCTCGGGTATGTACATGACGTTGCCCTCCCTTGGAGTGTAAACATTGCGAAGACAGATTAGTTCTGCTGCTGTGGGTAAAGCAGATTAGCAGAGATTATTAACAAACATGTTGAATTAAACAGACAGTATCACTCTTTTCTTTGCAAACATCCCAGCTGTGTGGTTAAGGGTGCAGCGGCTTAAACCAGCATGGTAAAAAACACCATGTCTCCCCATGGGGGAGCAGTCATCACCTTGATTGGACACAGAGCTGCCTGGATTTAATCTTGGTCCCAGATTACGGTCAGATTTACCTGACATCAGTCACAGTTCATCACAGTGATTATGCTCAAGCTGTTCAGTGAGGAGGGATGATACAGAGCTTATGGGAACCACCACTAATTGGTGGTCTAGCCACATTCTCACTTTCTGTCTACTCATATCTATTCCATTGGGATGCATACAAATTCTATACATCTACAGTACATAATCATATTGGGGCACAACAAGTTTTAATAATGCATTCGAGCTTTGCTTACTGTACTGGTACCTTCATTTACTCCATGGTTTGGCTGTGAATTGTATTTACTGCAGTTTTTTTTAGATGTGCATGACTGTTAATAATATGTCTTTTCCCACTTTGAATGTCATGTTCACAGTAGTGGAAATTATTCACGTTCAGTACTCCAGAGAACAAATGTGTGGCTTTTAGTAGATGTTGTTTTCTTTATCTAGCAAGAAAAAGTATATAGCTATTCTTTACTTTAGACATGATATGATGGACTGAAATGTACTAGAGAAAGTCAATTATAAAATGATTATGAGAAACTGTTCAGATAAAAGATTTATGGCATGAGTCATTTTTAATGCAAAAATAAATTCCAGACTGCCTTGTAGTTTCAAATTCACATGCTTTTCTTGACTTTCTTTTCTTTGACTAACAGAAAACCGGACCTAAAATAAGAGTAATAATTTTGGATTTGGACTATTGGTCAGGCACACCAAGGCAACTGAACATGTCTCTTTGAGGTCTGGGTAATTGTGATGAAAATTTATTCCTGGTTATCTTCCATTTTACAAACCGCAAAATGAATAACTGGCAGCTAGAGATAGAATGAAAATAATCATGCTATCAATAGAAAATAGACCCCCCCCCAAAAAAAAAGAACCTTACAAACTAACTCTTCAACTAAGATTAAACTTCTAATTAATGCCTGATGACTCAAAACATATGTAAACTAGAGTATAGTATCTGTTTAGATGTGTATGGAAACTAAAGCAATTTTGTGGTCAGCTTCAAGTGATCTTATTCAGCTCTCTAATGAGTGAGTCATCGCTTGCTATGGTATAATCAGCATAAGGCAGCAACTGAAGAAGAGCAAATGGAAGGGAATCAAAACAAGCTTTTGTTATATGATCATAACCACTTACTCCTGTCAAACAGCGGGACTTAGAAAGAAAGGCCTGCTACTGATGCAAGCCTGGTTCAGATATAGTGCTATTACCTTCTACAGTTGAGATAAATGGAGACCCTGTCACTGAGGAAATGCAGTATATACACTCTGATCAGTCGCCACTCTGCACTAAATACATACTTTTGATACTTAGGTACTTTGCATTTATAATGGTTATATATGATTATTAATCGTACCCGTTTGGCTTATTTGTAATTCTAATGAAGGAAAAAATATCTCTCTAGGTCCTCACAATGCATAATGCAAAGAGTCCACCAGTAAAACAAATACATAACACTAAAAATGAATCAAAGCAACCCACTAGTATTAGGTAAAGTCGGTCAGGCTTCCATTGTTGCTATATACCTGAACTGGGTCTGATCTTAATTATAAAAAAAATCCAAAGAGAAGTCCACTCAACCTTAAGAAAGGGACTTACACTGTTTATGATTTTCAAATAATGTTACTTTAGGTTATAAATTAAAGTATTGATTCACTCACATGAGCAATTTTTGTCCATCCAGAAAGGGAGTCAATATGTACCTTACAGGGACACGATGAGGATGGATCATTAAAGGATCTGTAATAATAGCATAGTTCTTTTTTGAATGGCTTGCCCATTAATCTTGTAT
This sequence comes from Pterophyllum scalare, assembly GCA_024447675.2. Taxonomy (NCBI): domain Eukaryota; kingdom Metazoa; phylum Chordata; class Actinopteri; order Cichliformes; family Cichlidae; genus Pterophyllum; species Pterophyllum scalare. Next base: position 112,905 of record JAMQGT020002317.1, on the reverse strand, counting down.
TGCATTAGTGCTTGAGGATGGGTTATAAGGGTTTGAAATCATAATGTGTGTATGCATAGAGAGGTTGACCTTTCAGGGAGATGCACTGACCTGTCTTGATTGTATGACAGCAATGCATATGCTCATTGCAGATACACAAATCACAAAAAATGAATGTGAATGAAAGAAGGTCTGACTGGCAGCTCTCCTAAATGTGTGCGCACACAATACTTTTTATGTCCGTGAGGATAAGTAAAGCATTTCAGTTCCTCAGCAGCACCTGCAAATCAAATCGTATTAAATGCACATAGGGTTCACCATACTTATTTAAAAGTTCATTCTCTAAAATTTCCATAACTTCATACTGAATTTTTATGACTTTACTGAAGTAGTGCAGCAGTAAAACAACTTTTATAGATCCCCATGACACTGAAAATGTGTTTTACTGTAGCCTAGAACATAAAGATTTTTTTCTCCTCTTAGAGTGAGAAAGATTGCAGGGGAAATTGTTTAAGGCAGAAACTCTGCAGTCTTTGCAACAGACACTTAATTTTTGTTTTTATTGTTACAAATGTTGTAAACTATTCAAAACAGCTATATTCCCATGGGGGTGAGGGTCGTGACCCAGATTATGGAATGCAATGCTGTAAAGAACTAAGCCTGAAGCATGAGGATGCCTGATGTTTAATTGAAGTTTAATGGAAAAAGACGGTGTGCTCCCAGTTTTCATATGATAGGGTTCAGTGCCATCTAGTGGTAAAAAGTAACTGATAAACTGTGGGTGCATGGCTCAGTGTTGTGGGTTTTAACTCTCTCTCTCTCTTTTTTTTTAAATATCAGTCCCTCTGAAGAATTTTATTCACTGAAGAAACAAAATGAACCCTGTGACTTTATAGACCCATAAGGATGATTGCACTGAAAAGAACGGAGGCAGTTCTGGATGATTTATTAACAAAGGCCACCAGAGTTAGATATGTTGCATAGTGTAATAATAATAACATACATAAAATGAGTGTTTACAAAAATAACAGAAAGGAATCTGCAAATATGTAAAGAGTAACTAACTCATCCAAGGTACAAAATACATTTACGTACTGCATGAAAAGCCCGTGCAATGTCATTTTTATACATCCACTGAAATAAAGTCATAGTCAGCAAGCAAGGTCATTCATCTGTTTCAGTCACTGTTCTGTCATCCGGGTTCATTTTTAGTTGTACTGCCTCTTCAGGACTCCCAGTCTCCACTGCTGCAGTCTGCCTGTGCTCCTCATCCAGTTTTTTATAGTTGTAGTAATGCATAATGAAGAAAAATATGCCAGGCACCAGCATAAACACACCACATGCATAGTACATGTATTTGTAATCACCAAAATAATCAACCAACGCTCCTGAAAGAGAAGACACACACACACACACACACACACACAGTTAGTAACTCCATTTTAGAGATGTCTAGATTTTGTTTATGGTTAAAATCAAAATCACACTCTACAAAAAGAAACACACACACACACACACAAACCTGAAATTGGAGGTCCAAGAAGGACTGGTCCGCACTCAATAATGGTGACAAGTCCAACTGCACTGGAGAAGCGATGAGCTCCAACAAGGTCCATCAGAACTTCAAAAAGGAGTGCAGAAAGCATCCCAAATGCCAAACCGAAGAAGACAGCATATACAGCTAGACCTGTATAGCCAGATGCCAGTGGACACATTAGGTGACATATGCCATTGTATGAAACAGCAAAACTGAAAAAATACTGTATTCTTGGCCTGATCCACTTGGTGTTGCCAATGAGGCCAGTTGCCGGTCTAATGAACATGTCCACCAGAGCAAATATAGAGAGCAAGAAAGCTGCTGAATATTCATCAGTCCCTTGATGTTTTGCATATGGAGCCAGGAAAACCACAGGAGCAAAAAAGCCAAAAAACAGGACCACGTTACCAATTAGATAAATGAGGAAGCCCCTGTGTTTGAAAAGTGAGACATCTATGAATTTCTGCACAAAACCCTGACCCCTGTTCTCACTTTGATCTTCTTCAGTCTGAAGGTTATCTGAGCGGGTGCCGGTGTCTACAGCAGCAGCAAGTTCCTCAGTGGCTTCACTGCTACGCTTTGATGCTTCATTATTTGTCTTGTGCTGTATGCTTTTGTTGACTGGTCTCATCAGAGCACCAGCTACACAGCAGTTCAAAACAATGGATCCCAGGATGAGGAAGCTCCCCCTCCAACCAAAAGAATCAAACAGAAACTGATTGAGAGGAGCCAGAGTGGAGAGGACAACTGGACTTCCTGTCATAGCGAGTCCGTTGGCTAGTGGCCTTTTCGCCTGGAAGTAAGTCCCTATGATCGTCAGAGAGGGCTGCAAGTTAAAGGCGAGACCAAAACCTGTTAAAAATTAGGATAAAATTACACACAGTAGTTCATAAATTCATTTCCTTTAGAATATTTATACACCTTTAAAGCTGCTGTGTTGTTGGAATTTATGACATGTTTAGATACACTGAGATTATTACATCTAGATAATTGCTTTATCAGCAGTAGATTTAACTGCTACTGATAAAGAGTCATTTTGAAAGGAAACAATCCAAAATGCCAACTGTTTTCTGCTACCAACTTATCTGTCACACTCACTTTCCTTTTCTATGTCGTTCATGATCATAAATGGAATATCTTTTGACTTTTGACTTTGGACAAAACTGGATGCAGCCCTTATTTCTACCTGTGACATTAATTTCATATTAGTGAAGTGATGTTTTTATTTTTATTTTTTTAAAATCTACAACTGCTACTTCTGTGGATGGTCCAGCTCTACCAGATTATAGATTAGGTTTAAAGTCTGAGAGCTGTGTTTGCTCTCAGTTAGTAAAATGATCATGTGGTCTGTATATGTGCATGTGTAAATGTTCAAATTGCACCTGATTTAACAGGACATTTAGAAAAGGTTTGACCCAAGTCTAAACATTGCTTTAATATCACAGTTTTAAGAGGGGATTATAACTTTGTTATTTTACTCATTGCACTGACTGACTAATACCTACCTTTACACGGGAACATAAACAATCACCTTGGGCTGATCCTGAGAGTAAAACACTGAATGGGAATTACAACACAACCACTGCTTCCTTCAGTGCAGTCCAGTTACAACCAGGTATCATAAAGCAAACATTACAAAGGACAGCAGCAGCAGCCTCACCAGAAAAGAAAACGCCGCAAAATTGAAGTTAGCATGTGCATTTTAAGTGAAAGTGAATCTTTTTAAAGGGTCGTTTATTTCATCGTAGGACTAGCCCGTCTAACTGTTAATGAAAAAACATGATTTACCTCCAATTACTCCAACACAGAGATACAGATGTATAATATTAGTGCCAAAAGAAGCAAGAACCATGGCAGTGCAAACCAGGACCCCACCAGCTATAACCACAGGTCTGCTGCCATAGCGGTTCACTAGTATACTGCTGACAGGACCTGCACACAGGAGAGAAATATCTTACATTTTTTGGTACCGTTCTGAGGGACAAAATTTGCTTGACAAATCCGGTCATGGGATATGCTGCTTGGGAATATGCCAATTTTTTTTTAATACATTTGTCAATACTTGAAGTATGACGGCCACTAACCTCCTGCATACATAGAAGCGAGCATGACTGAGGACACCCAGGCAATCTCACTGTAGGAAACTGAAAAATATTCCTGAATCTCCTTGAAATAGATGGTGAGGGACTTGGGAAAGGCATACGAGAATCCTATGGAGATGAAAGCACCGAAGACGACAGCCCAGCCCCAGCCTCCGTCTGGTGGGGTGTAGCCTAGATTGGTTACTGCGGCAGGGGGCATGTTCAATTCGCCAGCTGGAAAGTGGGAACAGCTAGAATAAGTGAACAGAAAATAAACAACTGCAACTTTTCAAAGAAATAGTTATATTCACACATTTTAGATCCTATATAAATTTCACAAGACCTCACCTCTGCTCAATCCTTAAAACTGTATTGCCCAGCCACTATATGGCACGGGGACAGAGTTCACCTTGTTATGAGGCCTTTGATCTCATCACGTGTGCTGACATGATAAATACGAGTGACCATACAGAAGAAAGCAATAACCCAGCTCCAGACACCGATCGTAATAAATGCTTCGAGGAGGTAGAAAACGGAATTCAACCGCCAAAATCTGCCTCTCTAAACATGCTGTCTTTTTATACTGTAGGTTGAAACACTGTGTGTTACTGCTGAGGTCCTTTGAACTCTGTGTAGGCAGTGCTCATCTGCTTATGTGTGCATGCATATTGGGGGTAGGGTGGTCAAAATGAATAAAATATAGTCAGTGATGTACACTGATCAGCCGTAGCATTTAACCACTGAGTGATTAAGTGAATATTGATTATTTTGCTTCTGTGCAATGTTCTGTTGGGAAACCTTTAAAGCTGGCATTTACAGTGCCAGGAATCTGTCCCCTTCCTGATTTCTTAGTTAGTTTTTTTTTTTAAAATTTTTACACATTTGTCCCACTTACATGTTTCAGGTCATCAAACATATTTTAATATAACCCGTGAAAATAGAAAATGCTGTTTTAAAATGATGATTTTGTTTATTAAAAAAAACATCCAAACCTACCTGACCCTGTGTGAAAAAGTAATTCTAAGGCAAAAGCTACTGCTGACCAAAAAGAGCACAAAGGCTCGCCTCACATTTGCTGAAAAGAAAAAAAAAGATTGATGATTCAGAAGGCTTTTGTACAGGTCGCCAGGCTGTCGCAGGGCCAACACAGAGAGACAGACAACCATTCACACTCACAGTTACACCCATGGGCAATTTAGAGTGACCAATTAACCTAACCCCAGTAACTGCATGTCGTTGGACTGTGGGAGGAAACCCACGCAGACACAGGGAGAATATGCAAACTCCACACAGAGAGAGGCCCGGGCCAAGGTGGAATCAAATCTGGACCTTCTAGATGTTATTATAGCTGTGAGAGAGTGGTGCTAATCACCACATTTTACAGGAATAAAGTGTAACCAACTTTGATGGGAAAGCACAGTACAGGGCAGTAAGGATTTTGAGAGTAAACCAATGGGACATGTTTTCCCAATAGGTAATGCATAAAATACTAGAGATCCAACTGAAAGCCAAAAGTGCAGAAACAAGGTAGTGAAAGAGATAAATTAATATATTTTGTTAGAAGTAAATAGTGGTGAGGCTGCACCCCTGATTTTTCTTTCTTTCTTTCTTTCTTTCTTTCTTTCTTTCTTTCTTTCTTTCTTTCTTTCTTTCTTCTTCCTTGAAGAGACTGGATTTGGAATATAGAAGATGGAAATGTAAAGAGATACTTACAGCATTTTTGTATGAGAGGACATGGTGGTACTCGCACTCCAGCCCACTAGGTGGCGAAAATTAACCCAAACTGTAGATTCTCTAAAGGGGCGAAGAAAAGGTTATTTAAGCGTTAAGCGCTTGTATAATATAAACGTTGTCTCGGAAAAATTCAGGTTGTAGCTACTGCAACTGCAACAGCGGTGTGATTTGTTGCTGAATAGTTGACGTTGCCATTTTGCAACTTCAGATGATTTGGTGATGTTTCCAAAAGTTAGAACATTTTTGGCTTCGGGTTTGTCCAGATTGCCCAGTTGTGTAAATTCAAGAGGGGCATTAGGAGTGACATCTGTCCGCTGCAAACATCAGCATCGGCCCTTCAGCTCCGAGTCTGCTGGTGTCAGGGTGAGCTGCTTCCACAGGCTTTTTGTTTCTGCTAACCTGCAAATGTGTAAACGCTTTTTAGGACTGAAATACTGGTTAATACTTAAAACTTGCAAAGTGTGATTCCGTATTACTAGATTTAACGGCAGAACTGTAAAAAAAAAAATAAAAAAAAATTATGACATCCTAACATACTGTGTGACAAAATTTTAGTTCTTCAAAGTTATCCTGGACTAAATTCAAGTAATTCAACAAGAACGTTGATGTAAAGTTGGACTATTGATCCACAGTCTCATAAATATTAAGATGTTTTCTTGAAAAGAGTTCGTCCTCACATACTGTGTCTCAGTATGGTACTCTGGCACTGCAGACAACAGAAAAGCTGTCATCATCAAGACTGCTGAGCTCCCCAGACTAGAGGACATATACAGGACCTCTTAAGAGAGTCCAGAAGAAAAAGAATATGCACTTACTGAATATGCACTACCAGGCAAATTTAACCCAAATGAACATAAACAATATATATGTGTATATATATATATATATATATATATATATATATATATATATATATATATATATATATATATATATATATATATATATTTATTTCTTAATGACTATCCCTTTATATATTGTTCAAAAAAATAAAGGGCATCAGTGATAACCTTTGCCTAAGGGATCCAGATTCACTCACGTCTGCCATGTGTTCAGTGTGGACCTGCACTCATCTGTGAAGAGAATGGGGTTCAGAGGTGAACCTGCCAGTCCTGGTGTTCTGTGGCAAATGCCATTTGAGCTCAAGGTGCTTGTCTTTGAGCACAAGTCTCACTAAAGGACGTCATGCCGTCATACCATGCCCATGGAGTCTGATTCTGATAGTTTGATCAGAAACATGCATAAATAGGTCATTCTGTAGGGCTCTGTTCCTCCTTGCACAAAGGAGCAGTTATTGGTCCTGCTGCTGGGTTGATGTCCTCCTATAGCCCTGTCCAACTCAGGAAAAGAGGTGTGACAGTTCATCTCCTGGTGTCTCCTCCACACTCCTGAGACTGTGCATTGAAACACTGTAAACTGTCTTGTGCTTCCTGAGTGGACAGATTGATATCCCTGAAGTTTAACTGACTTTGAAATAACATTAGGGATGAAATATCAGACACTTCCTCAGGTAAATATTGATATGTTAGTAAAGTGCATCTCAACTTCTTCCAGCTGGAAAATCTCTTTTCCTCACCATTAATAATATTGCTCTTGTGACCTTAAATGAATTAGAGAATTGAGCACACCAGTGCTGTGAACGTCTATTCTCTGCTCTGCTCCAGGTTCTGTATGATGGGCTTTGTTCCATATGTGTGACAGAGATCCAGTTCCTCCAGTTTCTGCAGAGAAACCGGCCTGAGAAAGTACATTTTATTGATATCTCTCTGCCAGACTATGATGGAATGAAGTACAAGGATATTACCTATGAGATGGCCATGAAGGAAATGCATGTGATTGATGAGAAAGACAAGGTAAACGCCCGAGCCAACCAAGACTTTAAATAATCTGTCAATATGCAGTTTATCTTAAGCATTGTATTATACAGCTCCATGCTGTGTGTTGGCAGGTTCACAGTGGAGTCCCAGCATTTGCTGTGATGTATAGCGCAGTAGGCCTCGGCTGGTTGGCTCGTTTTATGATGTGGTCACCTGTAAGGCCATTTATGGACAAGTCCTATGGCATCTTTGCCAGGAACCGCCTAAAGTGGACTGGACGTGGAGAGGAGTGCGCCACAGGACGCTGTGAAAAGAAAATACCCTGACTCTCTTGTACAGAAAAAAGTCTGTTTGATATGTACTGTAAATATGTGAAGAAGAACTGCATAAATATCACATGGCTAATCCTGTATAACCACTATAAAGTTGACATGAAAAAAAATTAAAGGAATTTATTTTCTTGCAAAAGGGAGATGTCAAGTAATTTAAAAAAATAACAAAAAATCCCAATGATGCAGAAATAAAATTACTATTGCAAAATAGAGAGTTGCTGTTTGCAAGATCCAGCTTGTTAAGAAATATAATTATATCCAAAGAAATATAACTGAATGTATGGTTTTCAGTAAACAGTTTTAAAAGCTATTTTTGACCAATAACACTATTTCCTCATGATTTTTGTTGTTCCTCTGGTGTGTATTCACATCATCAGATTGGCTTAATATTCCTTCAAGCAAAAATAGAAGAATAAAAACACATGGCTGTACAGAGAAAAAACTGTGTGCTGTGTAAAGGACTGTAATGTATCCATCATATACACAGCATATAGATAAGACTGAAATCACTTAAGCAGAAAATTATCAATTTCCTGTCACACACAGTGGGTCAATCAAAGCAAACCAAACTGTCAAGAATCTGCCACTAGATGTCTCTGTAAGTCTGCAAGAGTGAAAATGTTCTTCAGGTATTGTGCTAAGTCCCGCAATCATTGATCAGATCATAGATAGAATAACCAATACAAGCAGAAAGTTCAGGTTCAGTGGATTTGTTTGGAAAAAAAAAGTAATGACCCTGATTATTTATTTATTGTGACTTATATAATGTCTGTGTGCTGGGGAGATGACGCATCATCCTCTCCATTTTACCAACAACGCACTGCAGTGTAGTACAGCATGTGCTGGCTAAAGGTTACATGAGTTCTGGCTACAGATGTTTACAAAACAGACTGTTGGACATAACGTAAAAGCTGACACATATTTACTTTTTTGTGTGTCTTTATACCACAGCACTTGCAGCTACAAATTACTGGAAAATTAGTTATGCGCAGGGTAACTAAACGTTAACCTGCTGCCTATGCAAAAGTAGGAGGAATGTGGAAAGTTCCGATAATAAGGCACTTCAGTGAGGTAGAAATTTACATTTGTGTGACAAACCTTTTAAACTCAGTAAGCACATACATAGAACATAAGCCTTCTAAAGTTAGGATCTTCTTTTTCTCTCTTTTAACTAAAGGATAGTGCAATTACATGGTATATTAAATTTTAATATATATCTGAGTTCCAGTATCTTTCCTGCACTTTACTTGCAGCTCTGGTTACCTAAGTCAAAATTCCCTGGTACTCTCTAAGTTCATTATATTTAACTTAACCATACATCCAGGCTATAATCTAAAGCATGAGCATACTTCATAATATCCATTAACCACTGCTGACTTCCAGTTGTTCATATCACATGTACTTTCCGGTTTGGGCACAGCTTCTAAGAACTAGAGTGCTGTGTGTGGTGATGAGTCACAGCTCTGTTTTGTGTGTATGTGATGTTTAAAGCACTCAACATGAGTTCACTGAGACCTTAAGCTGTCACCCCATCCCTAATTTTAGACGCGCTTGTCAGCAGTGACAACACATGACCTTAAGCCTATGTGTCTTATTAAACATTGGCCAAGCTACTTCACCCCCCGCCCCCATGCACACCCCCAGCCCAGCGAATGAGATTAAAGTCCTGCGTGTAGGAAGGATTGAATCAAGTGTCAAAACACAGCAGAAAAAGTCACTCTGACAGTTTGTCAAAACTGCTGTTCTGGATTTCTGAGAGCAGGCTTCTGAAAGAGGAATTGTGAAGACAGAAAGTCTTGGTGTTGTGTTTCAGGTAAATCTTTAGTGTATGCTTTCAACACATTTCCTGTCAGGGTTACAGAACTGAAGTGCTGCTGTGGTTCATGACCTTTCCCCACTTGAGCGGACAACTAACCCAAGTTGCTGTTTGATTAATGCGTACTCGAGCCGTCTGCCTTTCTGTTTGTGATGGCACCTCAGTGCATGGACTTCATTTTACATGGCAATAAATCACATCACCATTATTGATAAGGATATGAGATTAGGTAAAGCTGTGTGTATGTTGTCAAAATGCAGATATGGAAGTACAGATCCAACACAGAGCTATTTACAGACCACGCAGACTTGTTTTGTTTTTTCGCTCTGAGGTTTCATGTTACATTTCTGTGGAGATAGCACGAGGAAAGGAAAGCACCAGACTGTTGTGGAACACGATGTCTGTAGTGTTATTAATCAGAATTGTTTATAGCAGAGACAATGTGCCTGTCCTCTGAGCAGACAAGCTATGGAAACATCAATACAATAAAACTGCCTTATGCTTGGTTAGATTTTATCTAATATCCCTAATATTAATATTTCATCTTCGACCATCATCAGGTCAGTCCCATAATCAGCTTCACAAGTAAAAATAATGAAATTAACATGAGCTGTACCTTTTGTTTATAGTTAGCAAAAATCCTGATCATGTATATCTACGGAAGATCAACATGCCAGTATTTTATTTAGCATGTAAGCATGTAGTTTCTGCAGCCACAGAGTGGCATCACTGGCTCAGGTGTTGTTCAAATGTTCTTTTCTGTGGCTTTTTCTAGATTCCTGTTGAATATGCTGCTGCAGCCTAACCTACTGCTGAGAGATAATTAAGCTTCAACTGATGCTGCTGACCAAGTCAAAAATGGGACGCTACCTGAGCTTGAACTTCTGCTCAAGTTCTGTAAACAGGATTTTGGAGTCATACTGCAAAATTAGGTACACGGTGAATCTTCTCAGAAAGGGACATTGCCTGGCTAAAGCGCCACTCTACCTCGACCTACATAGATATTCACAGCTGTCACCTCCTCAAACTTTCAGGCTTGCAACAAAAGCTGCTTTTAAAAAGGTAAAGCGCAGTGTTACAGGCTCTACCTCTTATCGCTTCCTTAGAGACTTTACAAAAGAAGGCAGACATCCTCAGACTGTGCGTTTTTATTCATCTTTTAATAAGGATGCCTTCAAAGCTAAAGCTCCATTTGGGATTTTTGAGGAGGCTCAGAACAATTCTCTTTTAAGTTCGCTTGGAGGGTGTCTTGGTCAATCATTTAATCAATTGTCCAGACGCTCTAACACTTACTTTAAAAGAAAGGAAGTTGTAAGTCTGTCTGGAAATGCTAGTGTTGTTGTCTCTTCTCCAGAATATGTTTGCAGGTCACAGAGGATTAGTAAAAGTCAGTCAGCAGCCACAGAGCAAAATATACCTGAAAGGGGAGACACAACAAAGACTTTGAAATGCGAGGACAAACAGGGGAACTCGGTAACAAGTCATTCAACCCAAGAGACATCTGGACTGCAGCTATTTCACATCAGCTCTCTGGTGACAAGATTTGGTGAGAACTACAATTATGTTGCTCATCACATCAACTCAGTGTTCTCTCAGGGTTTGGCAAAAGTTAAAAAACAGGAGAATTTAGAAACTGGGTCTGCTACCAGAGAGGCAAACAGAAGGCAGAAGAGAAGAAAAATGCAAATTGCAGGTATACATTCTCAAGTAAAGCTGAGTAGTGAACAAGCAGCATTGGAACCCAACAGTAACTCCAGTACCTGGGAGGAAGGATACCTTCACTTTGCGAGACACATTAATAAGTACTTTGGTGCCAAAGTAACAAATGAAGCTCAGAATAGGCGTGAACAATTTCCCATAGAAAAGAATTGCTCTTACAAGAAACACCTTTTAACACAATCTACCTCACAAACTCACAGTGCTAGTTCACAACTGAAGCAAGAAGAATCCGTCATCCCAGAGCCTGGAGGCATTTTCCACAGCGGCTGTAATAGAACAAAAATAAGTGAGAACTATTTCCAAACATGTAGTCACATCAATCAGTATTTCAAGGGTCAAAGTGGATTGAATGAGGACATTGAATCCCAAAAGACCCCAGAGCGATTGAAGAGAGCATCTTTCATGGACTACCTCTGTAACCCCACGAGCGCCATTCCAGGCCTGCTGGGTGCTTATCGAAAACTGGGCCCCTTGTCGGAGACAAGCAACCCCAAAACTGCCATGTCTGACCCACAAGCAACATTAAACAAAAAGGTGAATTGAGATAACTTTTTCATTAATGGGCAATTAATGCCCCGTTAACCAAGGAAATAAGTAAGGAGCTATGACATACATAAAAACCTACTGTTCTACATACAAGGCTAAAATTCTTAAAAAATAAACTGTATGTGGATGTAATTTCTGGTTGTATGTTTTCAGCTTGTCTTGAATAGGAAGCAAGCCGATGAAATGGCACGTGTGTTAATGGGCAGTCTGAGACTGGCCTCTACTCCAGAAACTCTTACTTCCCGCGTAGAAGCATTCAATGAACACCTTATCCGCTACCCCTCCTGTAAAGCTTTAATATGGAAGGTCTGTTGAGAATTGAACAAACACATGTTTAACAGCTATTTTGACCTCATTACATTTAAAGCATGATTCTGTTTCCAGGAAAAAACTGCAGTCACATTGCTGAGACAGAGGCAAAACTACAAACATGACCAGGAACTTCAGGCTGCCTTAAGAGAAACTTTGGCTCTGATTGGATATGCCGACCCAGTCAAAGGCCATGGCATTAGAGTCCTCTCAGTTGATGGTGGTGGAACAAGGTAACTGTTATCCATCAAAGTTGCAGTGCAAGGCACAAATATAGATCGTTGTGTTGTTTTAAGTGTTGCTTTGTCTACAAAACTCTTTTGCAGATGCAAAGCCAGGAAAAACATTGTCAAGTTAAAGTTGGTTGTTTCATCTGATCAACATTGCAAAACCCAAATAAATAAAGTTAATGATTATATGAAATAGAAAAGTAGCAAAGTCTCACTTTTTACAGTCTATTGACTAATCAATAAATAAGCTGCTGTGCCTAAACCCAAAGCCTCATTTAACCCTTATATACTGTTCATATTTCATGCCTTCATAGTATGATTCGGGTCAGTTCTGACTGAATGAAGAATGTCCTCATAATAAGTGTCTATACTAAATTTTGAACATTGGATCTGTTTAGAACGCCTAAATAGCTTGTGTGACAAATAGATAATTAATCTTTAATAAATCCTTCAGAGAACAGGTAAAGTGTATTATTTAGGTTTTACAACACTTGTTTTTGGAGAAAAACATCCATTAACACAAAATATCATGCCCCGTTTTACCTAAGACAAACACTGTAATTTTAATATATTTATATATATATATATATATATATATATATATATATATATATATATATATATATATATATATGTATATATGTATATGTGTGTGTATACACAACTGTTATAACAGTTCAACACTGTCATCACTGTTATATCATAAAAATCAACAAAAAAAAGATCAACTAATATTTAGAGCTCAAAACAAACTGTTCACAGTTGACCTGAACGGTATATAAGGGTTAAGATGTTATCCGATTGTATCCCTTGGCTTTGTGTATGACTAGTTTGTTAATAGTCTTAATCTTTTTTCTTTGAATTTTTAGAGGTGTTGTGCCTCTTCAGATATTAAAGCTATTGGAGGATGAAACAGGCAAAAAGATCCACCAGCTGTTTGACTATATCTGTGGAGTGAGCACAGGTGACATACGACATATTGAGACTAACATCTTAATGCATGCCTGTCTGAATCCATAACTTGATTTCACTTTTCTGTCTCGGAATCTGTTTATTGAAGGTGCTGTCCTGGCCTTCATGCTGGGTTTGGCCCGTTTTTCTATAGAGGAGTGTGCTGACATGTATCGTCAATTTGGTTCTGAAGTGTTCCGGCAAAACCCACTGGTTGGCACTGTAAAGATGGGCTGGAGCCACTCTTACTATAATACTGAGACTTGGGAGACAATACTCCGGTTTGCACAGGATAGGTGTAATGAATGTGCTTCAGTGCTTCAAAGTAAATTTTTAAAAAGTTAATAACACACTGTGTTTTCATCCTCATTAGAGAGAAGCTCGGTGATAGAGTACTTATTAAAACAGCCAGAGATGACTTCAGTCCCAAGGTAAGAACACTGCATTTTCACATAATACATGACCTACTGATCTCATCCAAGGGCACTGATAATAATGACTTTAAAGCTGCTGTATTAGAGCACCCCGCTGTGGTCAGATTCCACGTTTTGATTACAGGATAAAAAGTGAAACTTGCACAGCTTTAACAAAGGCTTTTGTTGGTATCTGCTCAGGTGTCTGCAGTTAGCACAGTGGTAAACTGGGGTACCAGCCCCAAGGCTTTCGTCTTCCGCAACTATAACCATAAACCAGGTTCTCTCAGCCGTTATGCAGGAGGCTCAGGCTACCAGATGTGGCAGGCAGCGAGGGCATCGTCAGCCGCCCCGGGATACTTCCAGGAATTCACCTTACAAAATGACATTCACCAGGTTGTAAACTACAGTTTTCAATGCAAGAATGAAAATTCTGCCATAAAGAACCCGTTTTTGTTTTGCCTGAAATTTGAATAGGAGAAATAAAAATGTGTTAATTGGCGATAAGGGACTGTGAAGGGATCGAAAGTTAATGGGGTGAAGGCTAAACTTACATTTCATTTCCAGAAAAAAGTAACTTAAAAACGCCCCAATAACTAATCATTTACCAGCAGTAAATTTGTACAGTAACTGTTAATCCTTTTAAACAGCTGTAACTTATATTTTTATAATTCCAGTGAATGAAATGGAAACTGTGAAATGGGTCAACTGATAATGCAGTGTATGCATACTTTATAAAAGATGTGGTAGCCACCAGGATGTCAACCATTCGTTTATAAAATCCTCTTTTGAAGCCTTAAAATGTGCACTTTGTGTTTCCAATTTAATACAAACACCTTGACTCTCCAGCTATCAACCAGTGCCCTGCTGCTGACACGTGGTGTAGTAAACAATATACAATCATCCTTTATAAACAGTCAGGGTCACGCAAATGCCATTTAAAAACATAAAATAATACAATAAATTTCATTCCCTTCGGGAAAAAGGAGGAACACAGACCCTCACTCCCCTTCCAACCACTCTTACTTAAGGTTTTAATGTGGGTTTAATTTGATCAAAAGGCTTATTCCTTGGACTTAAAGATGTGTCTTTTTAGGATGGTGGAATTATCCTGAACAATCCCTGTGCCTTGGCTGTCCATGAAAGCCGTTTGCTGTGGCCCAACCAGGACTTTCAGTGTGTGCTGTCTCTGGGCACAGGTCGCTATGACAGTGCTAAGAAGGGACCTGCCGCCTCCACGAGCCTGAGGGCCAAAATCAGCAATGTGATCTGCAGTGCCACTGACACCGAAGGGGTTCACACCCTTTTAGATGACCTGCTGGCCCCAGATGTCTACTTCCGCTTCAACCCCATGCTGAGCACTGATGTGTCCCTTGACGAGAACCGGCCACAGGCCTTGGACCAGCTACAGAGAGACACACAGAACTACCTGGAGAGAAATCGGCCGAAACTGGCCAGGCTTTGTTTGGTGCTTTCAGCAGAGCGCTCAGCTGTTAGGAGAACTAAGGACTGGATTAGTGAGAAGGCCTGGGAGATAAAACAGAGACTGATGTGAGTAGATGAGATGAAAATGTTGTTTCTGGCCTTTGGCATATGTCATGAGTTTGAATTTATGTGAGGCAACTTCCAAAGGAAGAAACACAACCACAGGTGCATTATCTGAGCTTTGCTAAACAGTTCAACTGTGTGTTTTTTGTGGTTCTGTTTGATCCTTTTGATATATTTCCTTTTGACTACATAACCTAGACAGAACAAAAGTTCATTCATGAAATAAGCACCTTGATGCACTTTCAAAAAACTGCAGAATGTATGAACAAATTTTTGCTGTATTTGAAAATGAATGAATATTTATTGAAGATTCTTTCATTAAATATATTAAATGTCATTCTTCAGCATTTTTTAAAACTAAATGAATAGATTATTGCAGTCTTTACGAGGTTAAAATTAAAAAAGAAGTCCTCCAATCACTTGAATAGGATGGGTTAAGTTCCCCCCATGTGTCTGGAACCCGTGCCCTCCCTATCCACAAAGGGCTGACTTTGTTCCAGACAGAAACGCTTTGTGTATGAGAGAGTGTGTATTTGTGCCAGTCAGTGTGAAGATACAAGGTCAGTGACCCACCCCACCATCTACCATCTATCTGAAAATCAGAATCAGTATATACAAAGAAAAACAAAACGTATTTGAACTCTTAAAAAGCTTTAAATTATTTTACTTGACGCTTGCTGGACGCCCCCAAACCTAATCTATCAGCCGGTGCATGATGTAGCACTTTTCTTTAGCTTCCCACCCATCACAATGGAGATGACGTTATATTTATGTGTGGATTTCACAATGGATTTATTATAACAGGCTCTCGGGGCCTGTTTGCCAGGCGTGTGACCCAGGGTAAGGACAGACATGCCCATCAGACTCTCTTACCATGTTCTGTCACCTTTTTTAACATAATGGAATAAAAAACTGCACTAAACCCAGATGCTGCTGGAGAGGTAAGGCACAGCGTGGACATGCTGCTGTGAAACTGCCGCGACAGAAGACAAGAGACACATAGGAGTCTGTTTTCAGAATAACAAGAAGTGGACAAAGAAACCAAGGATCAAAAAACACTTAAAGGTAGGACCCTTAACATTTACCCACTGTAGCTAAGAGTATGCGGTATTAAAATATATTAGGACACACCAGAGCTGCATGGAGTCTACTGTCATGTGAAGGAGTGTTTTATTCCTTGCTGTTGTCTTTCAAGACAAGCATCAATGGAAGTCAAGGTCTTAATGATGTCATAGTCTGAGTTGAGATGTGGGGCTGGTTGACAACCGCATCAGCAGATTTATGTGAGTGAGCACTATGCCATGCAGTTCCTGCAACTGACATTTAGAAAACTGGTATGAATTAACATCATTTTTGGAGCAATGGCATTATAATAGAGGCATATACAGATATGTATGATCTCCTGAGAACAAATCCATTTGATTTTGGTGATCTTTGGCTTTTCCTCTAACACCAAAATCAGATCAAAGTTTTTAATATATCTATTAATTCACACACACATTTCTTACAGAAATTCATATTTCATGCTTGATCCACTGACTTCCTACCATGAAGCTGACATCTGTAGTTTAGTTTAGTGTATATATATATATATATATATATATATATATATATATGTATATGTGTATATATGAAGATTAGGAATAGGATATTAGGAATAGGATAGGATATTAGGAATAGGAATAGGAAGATTGCCATTCAATTGAGTTGTTCATAATAAAATTCACATTTTTGAGGAAAATGTTACAATTTACCATTACCAAACATAAAGTGACTATTCAGCTTAGCCTGACGGTATTGTTTTGACTGTACAGTGATGATGATGTAATTTAGTGCAGTGTCCCGCTCAAGAGAGGTTTCTCTCCATCCTATTCTTGTGCACTCCCCGATGCAGTGACGTCAAAGCACAAATGATAGGTGCTCTGGCTCTGAACAGGCAGCTTGTGTGGCTGAACACTCCCTCTCACATGCCATCTGCTCTTACCCGAGCCCTGGGCGCTCGTGCCAAAGGAGACCTCGAGCATAGAGATCTTTTTGTCGTCACTGAGCTGGCCCTGTCTGCCTCTGCGCCTCTTCAGTGTGCAATCTGGTGCATGGCACTGATCACCGCTCACTTTCAGGCCTGCCTCAGTTCGATGTGGGGAGGGGGGTGCTCATTCTGAGAGCCAAGGAGCTTAACATACCCCTTCTGCTTTTGTGTCCTTTGTAAGGCAAGTCAAGATGTGTTTCTGATGTTAATGGAGGATTGTAATGTTTTATATCACATGTGCACTGATACTCCCTCATTTGAGTTCTTTTCATTCAATGAAGAGACCTCAAATCTATTACGATGAGAAAGCATTATTTAATCATAAGATTTACTTTTAAAGACTTGGTAATACAAGTTTTGACAAGTTTTTAATTTTAATCCTGAGGTTGCAGTGCCACCTCATTTTACCCCACCTCATCACCAAGCTATTGTTCCACCCAATCAGTCCCGCTCTGTACACGCAGCACCATGTGAATGCCTGAAAGCCTACACAGGTCAGGACTCTGTCGACGGCCGTGAGATGGCTTTTGTCTAGCACAAATACAGCTTCTCCTGTATCTTTGGCACCTTCCAGAAAAGAAAACTGCTTCCCGCCCACCCCGTAGGATTTTCTCAGATGAATGGTAATGACCTTCTCCTACTTTCCAATGTGTGTAAATGGCTATGTGTAGAAAACTCTCTTTCATCAAAAGTTCTAACTGGTATTTTGAAAAGCAAAAAAATCTGAGTATTATCAGCCTTTGTCAGGATGTCATGTGATACAAGATGTGCCAGATGCAGTATTCATAGAATGGAAACAAATATTGCTTTCATGCTCTGCTGCATTCAACAATAAGGCCCACATTTTGATGTCATCAAAACCAGCAAGAATGCAAACTGTACAGAATCTGGGTTGTTTTGTGCTTTCATTTGGTTCAGCCCCCCTTTTTACAAAACTGATTTTACTCACAGTGGATGAGGCATACATTATTCAGCTGAGGAAAATACAGACACCACCAAAATATGCTCAGCCGCAAAAAAAAAAGTCTTGCTCGGTGAACTCAATTTTTTAAAAGAAGTTATTCTATTTCTTTGAACTTCACTTTATTTATCATGCAAAAGCAGTTTTGTGAGCGCATTAATGAAGTCTTCAGCGTTATGAGAGCCTGGTCAGAACAGTGAAGTGGGTGAGGTGGAGGTGTTGTATGGTGCTCATTCATTATTCATGAAAGGGGTGGGCAGAGTGTAAGTGGCAGTGATAGACAGAAACTCAATTACTGATATGTATGAACTCCTTTAGGGTTCTTGACCTGATATTTGAAGGACTGGAGCATTAATTTCTACACGGCACAAACAAGAATAAGTCATTGGATTATTATTGCTGTGGGGAAGTCACAGAAATGAGGAGGAGAAAGCCCTGATCTGACACGAGAGAGGTAGGTTCTCATAACTTTTTGTTTTCACTGTACTAATATGTGTATTAATAGCAAACTATTTTAAAGACAGACATCAAATGAAAGGGTTTTTGTTCACAGTAACAGATTAATTGTATTCGACCTTCAACATGAACTTAACCACAGTTTATTCATTCAGGGGATTCATTTACATATGTGGGTGGCAGTCACTTGTAGACAGTTTAATAACTTGATCTTGTTTGTGCGCTTTGTTTGCACAGTTATGAAAATATTCTGTTAGCAAATCTGACGCACCAGTGGCAACTAAAGTGTTTCTAGGTTCAATTATATAATACATGTTCTGCAATTTTATGCCACTTCTTTCACTTCTCTATAATTCAGTGGGGAAATATTTTACTTCTCGACATTATTTTTTTATTATAAAAAGAAAATATTGTAAAGATAATAATTTCATTTCAATAGTATATTCTTTTACAGTAAACTAGTTATTCCCAACCTATTAGCCCAGTAGCCTTTATACTTAGACTCAGTCGTCAGATGTTTTTGATGTATACTGTTCTTCAAGTGGGTAGCGGGGGATTTCCTTCTAACGTCACAGTTAATGTCACATTATCAAATATTTCACACACACAAGAAAAATACAAAACTTGGTAGCAAAAAACTTTTATCTTCTTTCCCATGTCTGCTTGAATAAAGGATCTGAAAGCCACCACTGTGCACTGCTCATTGTTGCCAGGTGATACCAGGTGTACCCTCAGTAAAATCTAAGCTTTCTCATTCAATAATTTTTTCAGGTTGTATGACATCTATGTTAAATTCATGTTTTGTAGATGTCTTCTGTTTCTCTTCATTCAAATTGGGAGCAGAAAAATCGGTGACCACAATCATTTCTGGACTAAATGAAATATAATGATGGGGACACTGGTCAAACCAGCGCTGCTGCTACTTTTATGGCAGAGTGTTGGAGCTTTGAATGTCCCACTGGAAGGTGAGCCGATACCTTAAGAGGTGTCCATTGGCTGGTTGTGAATTTATTTGTATGAACCGTCTTTTCACATTAGTTCTTAAACTGGCTTTATTTCTCTGCCTGCAGTCAGACAACCCCCTACTATCATAAAGCAGTCACTGAAAGAGCACATTGTTGATCCCAAAGGCGCCATGGTAATAGAGTGTGAAGCCAAAGGAAACCCTCATCCTATGTAAGACCTAAAGCAACCCACTGAACAGATTTTTTTTTTTAACTCACATTGGAAAACCACTGACCTTCTTTTTTTTCTGCCTTTTTGTCATTTACTCATTCATGAAGTTTCTCATGGAGGCGTAATGGGAAGTATTTCAATGTGGCACGTGACTCTCAGGTGTCAATGCGCAGGCGCTCAGGGACTCTGGACATCTATGCCCGGAACAATCCAGAAAAGTATGAGGCAGAGTATCAGTGCATTGCCTCCAATGAGTATGGATCTGCATACTCCCACAAGATCATACTACAATTATACAGTAAGTTTGGGAGTATTGAAGAAAGAACTATTTGTTTGTTACCTGTGTACTCAAGCCCGTTTATTCTTTTGAAAATAAAAACATTTTAAGTTCATCACAAATGTATCCTTTTTTTCAGTAACTAAGTTACTTAAACAGGAGTAAGTAGCATATCTGTTAAAATAACTAATGTTGCTTACAAGCAAGCAGACCAGTAAATAGGGCCAAACATCCAGTGTCTATTGTTCATGTATTTAATGAGCACTGTCATCAAACAGCAAATTTGGTTTTGCAGCTCTAAGAAGAAGTTTGGTTCTATTTGTGCAGGAGCTCCTGTGTGGCCAAGAGAGATTGTGGAGCCTGTGGTGGTGAGTGCTGGCTTGCCTCTCGTCCTCTCCTGTGACCCTCCACCTGGCCCACCTAAACCTGAAACCTACTGGATGTCAAGTTGTAAGTTTCTGATATGCACCGATGAGCTGAATCAAGTCTAGGGACAGACAAGTTAAAAAAAGGAAAGTTTTTGATCATTTTTGCCTTCAGGAAACATATGGTATCCCCCTGTGAAGTATTTTGAAGTAATTTGAAGAAAGGAATTTCTAACTTAATGCTTCATTTCAGGTTCATATGCGAGACCTTTCAACTGGCCCATTCAGACAGCTTTCCCCACCATGCAGCCTGTGCGGCAGGACCGCAGGGTTTCCATGGGAGTCAATGGCGATCTGTATTTCTCTAATGTGCTGTTTAACGACTCTGCTGCTGATTACTGCTGTAATGCCCGATTCCCATTCAAGAATGTCATTCAGCAGAAGATGCCTGTAGTTGTGAAGGTGCATACAAGTGAGTATAAGTGTATTCATAATTATCAATCTATTAAATCTCCTTGTTCCACAAGCTCAGGTCTTCTGCCAGAGGTCTTACAGTTTAAGGGTTCTGCACAATATCTTAGCTCTTCCTAGGACTTCCCTTTTCCATACAAAGATCTTTGATGTTGTGTCTGGAATCAGTTTGATCCATTGTTCTAGTTTGGGGGTTAATGGTCCTATTACCACTGGGACCACTTAATGTTTTGCTGCCATGTTTAGAGCTTCTGTGTTGTCGTTTAGGCCAGCCTTTTCTAGTCTCTGGTAGGATTTCTGGATGTCAGCCACTTCCTCTATCTGTTAATGGTATGTCCCATGGAGGGGTTTGGTCGTCCATGATACTCCCTCCCCCTGTGTCTCATTATCCCAAGTGTCTTCAGCTGCCTGAGGCACTCTTGCAGCAACTCATCTCAGGAGGTGTCTTCCTGATGTATTCATGGATGCGGCTCGTTTCATCCTGGATTGTGGCTCTGACATTCACAAATTCACTTCTGTTGCTCCTACAGCCCCAGGGTGCTGGACTTTGGGTAGAAGCCTCTGTGCATTGTGGGGAGTTTTTATATCTTGACATCAGTTGCATTTATCTCCTCATGTGGCCAGCTTATTTCAGCGTCTGGTGACCAGTAGCACTTATGTATTGATAGTTTGGATCTTATTCCTACCATCGAGCGGTCTTCTCAACACCTATCTTATCTTCTGAAGATATTTGGATATAGCTGACCTTACTGCATCTTCATCGTAGGTTCTGTTGGCCTGTGGGACATTGGGATACTTGTTGTCCTGTATGTCTGCCATCTTGCCTTCTGGCAGCTCCTCCACTTTAACCCAAATCACTTTCCCTTCCTTCGTCACCATTTGGAGCCGCATATTCACATACTTTATAGACATGGAGTACAGCCACAGCAAACTATTAAATATAGTAGATGTGAAGGAAGCAGATAACAAACTGGAATGTCTGGGTCTTTGGCAGGCCAAGTGGTAAATATTTCTATCCTTACTTTGTGGTAGATTTAAAAGACTGAAGTCACTCCAACCAAGTGACAAATTAGAATCCAATTCTTTCAAAATAGTCTTAACACTACATGCAACTAGACTGGAAACTGCAATGGATAAAGCCTTGGATACAGTACCAGTCAAAGGTTTGAACAAAGTGTGTCCAAACCTTTGACTGGTACTGTATGTGCAATGACAGAACCTTGATATATCACAACAATAAAGCTACTTTCAGCTGCTCCCTTGCCACAGCAGTTAGCACCAAATGTTTGATTTGACAGTTTTATACCAAATGCCCTTTCTGACACAACCCCAAAGAGGATTTGCATCTCCAGCTGGATTTGAACCAGCAACCTTTCACTTATAAAGTGAATGTGTTACACTGTTGGTTTATTTTAACTATATATGGTCAAAATAAACTTTTCTTTGTATTTTAACAATATATTTTTCTTTAAAATGCATGACTTTTCCTGAGTTAACTAGTATGTGTCCTAAACTTGCTGCTGTGGATGAGGTCGTTTGTGAGCAAATGTGAGTGACTGGGATCTCCTGGTTATTCTTCTCCAAAGCTCGTGCAGTGGTTGAGGCTGCTCCCACCTGGATGTCTCCTACAGGCTCATCAAGCTCAATATTGGTCCTGCAGGGGGAGGAACTGCTCCTGGAGTGTATTGCTGCAGGAATGTGAGTGTTCAGTCAAGATCACACACATACAAAATGCAAATATTAAGCTTATGCCACAAAGGATTATGCAGCTGTTTATATTGTGTTCAGTGTGAGCTTTTTCACTTTGATTTCATGAAAGTTGTCCTGTGTAAAGCCTTTTTTTTTTATCATCACTGTCATCAAGGCCAACTCCTCACATTACTTGGACCAAGGATGGAGAGGACTTGCAAGTGACATCTCGCATGAAAGTAAAGAACTTCAACAAGATGATTCAAATCCCAAAAGCATCTTTTGAAGATGCAGGTGATTACACCTGCACTGCCACCAATAAGATAGGCTATATTGAGCACACAATAACTGTCAGGGTCAAAGGTGAGTTCTTCAGAAATATAAAGTATTTTATGTTCTTGTATCATTATAATTTAAATAAATGTATTTTGTGTTTGACAGCGGCTCCATTCTGGTTGGAAAAACCCACCAACTTGATTTTGGCGCCAGAGGAAAATGGACGGTTGATGTGTCGCGCTGACGGGGCTCCTCGTCCCACAATCAGCTGGTTCATTAACGGGGAACCAATTGAAAGTATGTTTTAGGAGATCTTGTCTACAAGCTATAAAAATGAATCCCAATAATATTGCTGCTGTAATTTTTCTTGCTGGTGTGCTTTTCTTTCAGCTGCTACACCACAGCCTAACAGACAGGTGTCAGGAGAAACACTGATCTTCCGCGGTGTAACTACCGAAAACACTGCCGTCTACCAATGCAATGCTTCAAATCAGTATGGCTACTTATTGGCCAATGCATTTATTAATGTGCTACGTAAGTTACCGACCACTTTGCCATTCATAACATTAAGTAAGACAGAGTAAAACATTATTTTTCATGATATACACTCACACATACACACCTATTTTATATATAAATCTTAGATTTATAAAATAAAACAAGTACCACCTTTTAAATTAACTGTTGTTGATATTTTTGAAGTAATATTGGATTTGTGTGTGTATCAAATTCACAGATTTGCAGCTCAATTAATAATAGAGGAAAAAAATAATATCAACCATGTAATTCTATCAACAATGACAAATTACTTTATATTGTTCAGTTACAGCTGAGAGTTTAATGAAATATTACAATTTTGACCAGCACTCCTTCATAGAGGAGGAAATAATACCTGTTTCTCTGCCGTTCATGGTGTTGCCATGATGCACTTTGACCATTGTTTAGATCAAAATAGTTTGTTTTGCATCTCAAGATAGCGACATGCATATTTAGGTGAAATAATCACTTATGATGTTGTAATTGCTTCCTTTTCCCATAGATGCAACGCCGCGTATTCTTGGGCCAAGAAATGAATTCTTCAAAGTGACAGAGGGTAGTCGTACCTTCTTCAATTGCCAGTACTTTGGTTCTCCAGTACCTGAATTGCGATGGTAAGAAGATAGTGTGTGACACTTTGATGTAAAGGTTTCATTTATAAATCAACTCACAGTATGTGTGTGTCTTCATATATGTCCATGGGTCTACTTACACAGGTCCAAATACGGACAAGGAAATCTTGAAGGAAGTCGTTTTAAGACCCACAGCAATGGGACTCTGGAGATCAAACATATACGGATAGAAGACCAAGGAACTTACCTGTGTGTAGTCTCCAACATCGCAGGCAGAGATGAGAATCAAGTACAAGTAGAGGTCAAAGGTGAAGATCAGTCATTAATACACAAAATCATTGAATTGGCAATAAAATTTTACACAGATTTTTTTGATTGTGTAATATTGTATTTTGTCGTCTTCTGCTCACAGAACCCATATTAATTGTCACAAGACCACAGAGTATGAAAGTCATGCGTGGAACTGATGTCCGCTTGGAATGTGGCATAAAAGCAGATGCCACAACTCCTGTCACAACCGCTTGGCTGAAAAACAAAAAGCATCTCACTCTTGGCTGGAGGTAGAGTTTTATTTTATGTTTTTTTTAATGTAGACGACCTACAAAACTGTTAAAGTACATATATGAGCCATGTTTTTGCAACTAAGGTTATACCATTTGTTTCAGTGTGACCAAATGACATTCTTGAGCTCACCAGTTTTATTCAATTTCTCAGAATCTCTTTGGATGAATCAAATCTGGTGATTACTAATGTAAACACAGGCGATGAGGGCAATTATACATGTGTCATCAAGAGTGAGCTTGAACAGAAATCTGCCTCAGCACACCTAATGGTGATGGGTATGAAACATTAGAAAAAAAGACATTTTATCAGCCATACAACATGATGAAATTTCCTTTTGATCATATATGCATTTTTTTTGTTTGCAGACCGTCCTAATTCTCCCTATAACTTGGAGTTATCTGATCCATATGAACGTACTGTAAGACTTAGCTGGGTTCCTGGAGACAGCAACCACAGCCCCATAACCGGTAAAAGCAACAGCAAAAAAAATTATTACCATTTCTAAATAATCTTTTGTTATATTCACCAGCATTTTTTCTTTTTTTTTTCTGCATTCATTGCTTTCTCACAGAGTTCTTAGTGCAGTATGACGATGACGACTGGCTACCTGGAAAGTGGAGGAATCTTTCAACGTACCCTGGGAACCTCAACTCTGTTATTTTGCATCTCACGCCTTTTACCTACTACGAGTTCAGAGTCATCGCTGTTAATGAAATCGGAGCTAGTCGCCCTAGTCGTCCATCTAAGCGCTTTCAGACCAGCGGTGCACGTGGGTGTCATGCTAACAGATGATTTTTGTTAGAGACAACAAATTCTCAGAGTAAAGACTAGGATGTAAGTCATACAGTACTGTGCAAAAGTTTTGAGCCATCACTCATTTCTTTATATTTTGCCAGGAAAATAAGAAATAGGTGCGATTTAGTGAAACGTGCAAGTATATATGGAGATACAGTAGAGTTTGTACAATTCTAACAAGCTTGAAAGTCAGTATTTGGTATGACCACGTTTATTCTTCAGTTCTCCAGGCTATGTGAAGGACATTCACAGCTCTTCTTTGGATGTTGGCTGCTTTTTGTTCCATTATCTGTAAAGATCTCTAACTGTTTCAATAATGTTGAAGTCCAGGCACACACCATGTTGAAATATGCAAGTTTAATAATAGCCTTTTGGTAATCTATTTTATGCCTGTCTAACTGTCTTATCTTTGAACAAAATATGTGCTTTTGTGACAGGCTGTTTGAAACGAAGTGCCTAAAGATAGACCAGTTATCTGTGTAGAGACAACACTGGTTCTTCCCTTGAGTTAGGTGCTTTTTTTATATCCTTGAATGATTCATATGTAGGTCAGTGTTAAGTGATTTAACAAAACATTCCTCTGAAAATGTTCAGGTGCAAATATTTGACTGAAAATGATTGAAAAAGCAGCCACTGCTTTTCTTTTCAAAGAAAAACTTTCAAAGGCCTTCAGCAAGCCTGGAGAACTATTGCTGAAGACCGCTTTTAAAAATGACAAGAAAGTCTGGCTCCTTGGAAGCAAAACATAAAGTAATATGCAAGATTTTTGCACAGTAATGTATGCTTATTTTAATATAACTGAAAGACTAAAACAGCAGATCTGAGCCATGAAATAGACCAATACTAATCCCCTGTATAAAATATTAACTTTTACAATTGGGTTTTCTACTGAATAAATAAATGACACCTAACAAGTTATTATAAACTTTGAAAGTACCCTTTAGCAAAACCAAACTAGCATTCCTTCTACTTTCAGATGTTTACGCTAAGCTAAATTAGCTTAATCTGGCTTCATGTCTGTTAGCTTGAATAAATGTTTTTCCATAAAAAAAAAAATCCCTGAAAAAAATCTTATTAATTTTTTTACACAGCCCCAGATATCATCCCTAAGAATTTAAAAGGTGTGGGTACTTGGAGAAATAACATGGAAATCAGCTGGGAGGTAATCAGGACACAAATGCAAGCATAACTCTTTAATATTTATCATCAATATCTTCACATTTAAATACTTTCTGTCACAGTAAAGCCATTATAATTATGAGGAAACACGCTTTCAGCCTCTCACCTACAGAGAGTGGAACGGGCCCCATCTAAAGTATCTGGTGTGGTGGAGAAGGAGAGATTCTCGAGAGGAGTGGAAGAATGCAACCACCAAGTGGCTAAAATATTACATCTATGATGCAGATACCTTTACTCCTTATGAGCTCAAAGTCCAGGCTGTCAATGACTTTGGGCTGGGACCAGAGTCTCCTGTTGTCATTGGTTATTCTGGTGAAGGCCGTAAGTACCTAAATTAATTTTATTGTAATATAGAGAGAAGTGGGAATTTTGGAAGCAAATCAAGAAGTGTTGGTGAACTACCAACGAAACTTCAAAGCTAGGCTTCATACTGCTCACCTTTTTATGTTTGGATCTGTATGATGTCACTGACAGTATATATCTGTAACATGATGTCTCAGTCTCATCAGATTTGGCTGTGAGCACAGCAGTCCCACCCACCTGCTGTTTAAATTGTTTGGTTGCAAAAGTCAGCCAATTAGAAGACATTAAAGGAATAGGCAAGGAAACTAAAACATCTTGTTTTAGAAAATGAGGGGCTGCACTAATGCCCACTTAGAGATAAATAAGGATTCTTTGATAGTGTGACTAAAGCAAACCTGCTCTAGCTCTCCAAAATGAATGAGCATATAACTCCAAATTGCCCATAAATGTAAAAGTGGGTTAAGATTTGATGAATATGAGAGCCGCAGAAGATGAATTGTATCATTTTTATACTGTTTGGCAGTGGCACAAATATTGTGTTTTATACACTTTGCTGCTTCACCTATTGTTTAAATCTATGAACAATCATAAGCATTTCATAAGTTTCAAAGACTTTTATTAGCAAATAAATCAAATTTTTTGTTTTTTGTTTTTTTTTTGGCCATGACTGTATTCAATGAGCCCTTGTGATCTCTTTTGGAAGCAGCTTTTATTATGTTTGCAAAATATATTTAGATTTTTTTTTTCTTTCTTTGTCAACCATCTGTGCGTAAGAAGCGATTCCAATACCCCGAGTAAACATTTGGGGTTTTTTTCTGTAGGGTATTAGTGAAGTTGCTCAGCTGTGATCTGAATATTCGTTCACAGAAAATCATGAACAATTTCAGAAGAATAAACCGCCTGTTCTGCTCTGAACGCAACCCCTTCTCAAGCTTATTATATTTTTTAACATGTATTGGACACTCATTAGATTATTCTTGTCATAGCAAAGACAAAATACAGTGCCATCTCTGTTTTCCCACAGGTCCAACAACAGCACCCCTGAACCTGAGAGTGTCCGACATTGAGAGCACTCAGGTGACTTTACACTGGGATCCAGTGACAAGTGACACAATTATGGGAGAACTGAAAGAATACAAGGTGAACTCAGCATGGGATAATGCACTATAAACCTATGTTACATTTATGTTTATCGAAATTCAAAAACATAATACTTTACTGCTGTACACTATTGCACTTTCTATATAACATATGTAATGTTGTTGTTGTCACAGTCTGTATA
Organism: Pterophyllum scalare; assembly: GCA_024447675.2. Taxonomy (NCBI): domain Eukaryota; kingdom Metazoa; phylum Chordata; class Actinopteri; order Cichliformes; family Cichlidae; genus Pterophyllum; species Pterophyllum scalare. Next base: position 84,961 of record JAMQGT020002317.1, on the reverse strand, counting down.
AATAGTTATAAACTGTAAATATCTGTAGCAATAGTCATAGTCATAACCTGTAGATACATTCATGTAGACACTATTATATATCCTTGGTACATACTGTACCATATGCTCTTTTTTACTGCTGCTTAAGCACTTTTGGTTAGATGCTATCTGCATTTTGTTGCTTTGAACTTGTGACACATGCAATAACAATAAATCTAATCTAATCTAATCTAATTAATCTAAACTTTATTTCAAAATATGTAACTGGTAATAGAGACAATCAAAAGACTAAGCATACCAAGTTTCATTTGATAAAATACACTCAGTTAACTTGTTAGCTGGCTGCTAATGTCTAACTCCCAAGAACCTCCTAAATCCTCTTTGTCCTGGATGCCTGGACTCCTGCCATACATTTGATCATACTACCAGGGAGAATGGCTACTCTAATCAGTAACTGTAGTAAAAACCATTTACCCTCAGTGGTGCTTCATAGTTTTGTCAGCTTTTGCAATCTTCAAAATAACTCACGCTCGGGTTGATAGAGCTCATAAAGCATAAAGAGTACTGAGTTTAATGTTGCTATACAGCATTAGTACACCAATGCTTGTCAAGAGATCAGTAGATTTAAAATATTTATTGCCTCTTATCTCTCAGGTCTACTACTGGAGGGACAGCAGCCAGTTGAGGTGGCATAGGGTTGACAGAGGGATGAAGTCCAAAGCATTTGCTATCAATGGCCCAGATCCCTCTGGAGTCCTCGATGGACTTATTCCCTATAGCAACTACAAAATGTACATAGTCGTGACAAACAATCGATTTGAAGGGCCGCCAAGTAATAACATACATTTCTCAACACCTGAAGGAGGTAGGAGGGCTACTGATTTGCCAAAGAAACAATCATTTTAGAGATTAGCCTCTATCATCACAAGCAAGTCACACATTAATGGTTTTTCCTCCCCTCTGTATATTTATCATCTGCTGCCATGTTCTCTCCTGTAGTACCATCTGCTCCTAGATCCTTCAGGATCCAACAGCGACATCTGGACAGTATTTATGTTGACTGGGACCTGCCAGCAGAGCCAAATGGCATAATTACTGGGTATTCCCTCAAGTACCAGACAGGTATACCAATGCACTGTTCACAAATACTCTGAAATACACTTTCAAAGAAAAGGAATCAGAATATTCCAGTAAAGCTGGCAAAGGTCCACATCCATGCAGCACCACAGCACTCTTAAATATGCACTTGAAGACCAGCATACCACTAAAGTATGTTCTCATGAACACTTGAGCATTCACTTTCTGAGTAGGGCAGGTAGTTAATAGCTCAGCACCAGCACCAAGAGTTCTCCTTCTGAAAGGAAATCTCCACTCTCTCCACAGTGAATGCCACCAGAGGAGAAGAGCTGCGAGTTGAGGAGCTCCCTCCTAATGTGACAAGCTTCTCAATCAGCCGATACGACCGGTACACCCGATACAGATTTTCTGTGGCAGCACGAACTCGGCTAGGGATAGGAGACTGGCATACAGAGGAATCGCCTCACTACACCACGGAAAGTAATATACTGCTTTCTCCACGCATCAACACAAAATAAAGCTACTTTTAGCTACTCCCTTATCACAAGGGATTACCACAGCAGGCAGCTCTGCACATTTTTTGATTTGGCAGCCTTTTACACCAGATGCCCTTCCTAATGCAATCCTGAAGGGATATGTGTCGCCGACTGGAATCAAACCAGTGACCTTTCACTTACCAAGCAAATGTGTAAACCACTACATTATAGTAAATAAACACTAAACTACTATGTTCATGCTGATTGATTTAAAGATGTGTGTACTTGTGTGTCTCAGTTTACGCTCAGGATCAGGTGGATATCACCACTCAGGGTTGGTTCATTGGGATAATGTGCGCTGTGGCTCTCATCGTGCTCATCCTTCTCATTGTTTGCTTCATCAAGCGGAGCCGAGGAGGAAAATACCCAGGTACAGTGGTGGTGCCTGACTATAACTGAAGGAAAATATTTTTTAAGACAAATTTTAGACAAAATTTGTAAAAATCTTGGGCATTGCCGCTTATGATGATTTATTAATTTTTTGATAGCTTATAACCCAATCAAGCAAATTAAAAAAAACAAACATAATTATCAAAAAAACTATTATTAAAAACTGTTAGTTATAACCATTTTCAGGCTCCATGGTGTTAACAAAGCTGCTTGGTATTATTTCAGTACGGGATAAAAAGGACATCTCACTAGAGCCAGTGGATGACAAAGACCAGGAGGGCTCATTTGATTATCGGTAAGCTTTGGAAAATGAATGAATTGGGGGGGGGAGTTTACTGCTTCTACTTGAGGGAATTTATGATTTAACAACACCTGAAATCAGTGAAATCCTATCTTATCAAGCTGCTTTGCAGATTATTTGATGTTCCCAAGGTGGCACAGTAATAGTACTCAGCACTGAAAATGTGTATTGTGTTTGTTGTGCTGCACCACACTGTCACTCTTGAAAACTTTAACAAAAAGTTTAAACTTTGACAAACTGAAAACTTTAATAAAAACATCCTTGTATTTGTATCCATTTGCTCTGTAGCTGTGCATTTAGCTTTGAGTTTCATAAATTAAAGCTGCCCTGTGGAACTGCTGTGCCACTGCCCTTCATTATAAAACATTTGCAAATCAGTTATTTGAATATATCAGTTTGCACACAGTTACACATTACATTTGAATTTGCTGCCACAATGCAGTGTCTTTTCAAGTTACCTCCAACTGTGGCTGGTCAGTGGAACAGCAGAAAACTGGACACATGAATGCGTGCCCAATACAGGCAAAACGAACGATTATTAATTGTTAAATACATTTATTTTTCCATAGTGTTAACATGCATTAAAAACTCTGTAGGGTACCTTTAATTCTGATTAAATGTCAGTACAATGATGCACAGGTACAAATCAAATCAGTTTGTTTTTTTTTATTTATAACTCTTTGATCATAATTACATTAATTGGTGATTTTTGTTACTCTACCTTTTCTTTCTAAACCCTTCCCCTCCAAAACTTTCAATCCTTTTCCTTTTGCACTGAATCACTGAAGGTCCCTTGAAAGGTATGAAAAGACTAAAGACTATTGACACATTGACATTTATGCATTTCTGAAAAGATGCTACAGATTTGTGAAGCTGCAAATAGTGTATTTAGCTCATTGTTTGTACTACTATTACCTATTGTAAATGGGTGATCAGTGACATGCATTCAATCCTCTGATACACCCAATTGTTTTCATATTTTAGGATAGCACGTGTGTCCACTCTGCCCTACCCTCGCAGGTATGTTTATTTATTACTGCAAATTAAAACTACTAATAAGATGAATCATCATTTTATTTTTCATCTTTTTCATAATATCTTGTTTTTTTTACTTATTTTTTTGTTTGATTGATTTTTTTTTTTTTTTGTAGAGAGGAGGAAAGAGGGCTTCAAAGAGGACAGCCATCTATTGAGGCAATGATGAAGCGATCAGACAGTGATGATAGTCTGGTGGAATATGGAGAAGGTGGGGAGATACCGTTCAATGAGGATGGCTCATTCATTGGCCAGTATACGGGAACCAGGAGAGATGTCAGGGAACTGGACTTTGGTGGAAGTCTGGAGCTCCACTCACCAATAAATACCATCTACTCCCTGGCTTAACGCTCAGATGTCAAACTGTCCTTATGAAATCAACTGAGCTATTTGTCACGTGGCTTCACTATCCCTGTAGCCTCCACCTTGAATTAAGAATCTACAGGAACTTTTGTTTGTCAGCAGGAGGAAACAGTTTGAGAGTCGATTGCTGTTTAAGCCCGCCTTATCCTTACAGACAGTACAACTTCAGGCATTTAAGGAATAAAATGTAAAAGAGTTGGAATAATTTTTCTATAGAGATGAGATTTTAAAAAGGCAAGCTTTATCTTTTTGTAAAATATAAATATACATCATATGTGCAGTTATCCTTTTGGGAGGGGGAAGACATTTGCTGTGGATCACAGGAGACAGACGTGGAACAGTTTATCATGTTGATAAAAGCGGTTGCAAGATGATAACTAAATTGATTCCATCATTTTCTTTCTGCTAAGTTGAAGAATGAAATCTATTATTTTTTAATACCTTAAGTTTGATATGAGGGCTGTACCCAACTTTCACCTGAAGGGGAAACATCTGTCCATCCATTCTTTTGCTTATCCAATTCAGAGTCACCTGTAGTTGTGAATTCATATTCACAACTGCAGGCAATTTAGAATCACCAATCAACCTAACCCCATGCATGTCTTTGGACTGTGGGTGCAAGTCGGAGTACCTGGAGAGAACCCATGCAGACATGGGAAGAACACGTAAAATCCACACAGAAAGAGTCAAACCCAGGACCTTCTTGCTGTGAGGCAACAGTGCTAACCAAAATGGAAGGGATGCGAAAGGGAACCATAGATTAAGGAAAGTAAAACATCTCCAGGGACTAACAATTCATTTTTCAGTTTAAAATTTGATTCTATATGAAACAAGACGTCAAACCATTTGAAGAATCAGCTGGCAGCCATAAATCAACTGTAAAATCAGAGGTCACACATGAACCGGTCTTCTAATTTCACTTACAGTGGAAATGACTAATATTTATGTAACAGCATTTTTTTTTTGACTATTAATGCCACCTGTATATTAAGACTGTTATATCTGATTTTAAATAAAGTGAAAGTATTTATTTCTAGCATGTTTTATGTGACTATATGTTGAATTCAACTTCTGTATCATCATTTTAAAGGGGTACACAGGATTTTTCTTTGATTATGTTTCTTAGAGTTAGCATTTAATATTACTTTGGAGTTAACTGGTGCCACATATGAACCGCAGAATGAAGCAGTAATTTAATTGTATTCTTGCTGAGTGGAAAGAACATGAATAACCCACACATGGCTAGATGCTATAGTCAAATGAAATAGAAAGTACACACCCTTTCAGTTTTAAGGTTTTAAATACCAGGATATAAAAATAATATGGTTCTAATTAAATGCATTTGACTGATTATCAGAAGTGTCACGACTTCTATTAAAGCAGAGGTTTTTGCAGTTTGCTGATCTGGAGCATTCAGGTTTATGTTAACCCAGTATCAAAAGGGAAAGAAATCAGCATCTTGGAGAAGTAATTGTTACTGTTCATCATTGAATATTTCCAAACAATCAGAATTACATCATTCTATAGCAAGAGAGATTATACACAAGTGGAAACGTTCAAGACAGCTGCCAATATTCCCAGGAGTGGACATCACAGCAAATTCACCCAAGTTCAGATTGTGCAGTGCCCAGAGACGTTGCAAAGAACCCAAAAGCTATATATCAAACTCTACAGGCCTCAGATAGTATCTTTAATGTTAAAGTTCATGACAATACACTTAGAAAAAGACTGAACAAGTATGACTTATTTGGAAGGTTTGTCAGCTGATGCAAATACAAGACCTCTGGAACAATGTCCTTTGACCAGACAAGACCAAAGTGGGGATGTTTGGCCAAACTGCACAGCACCACATTTGACAAAAACCAAATAGAGCATATCAGCACAAACACCACCACCACTGTCAAGTGCAGTGGTGCACCTGGACCTGGGCCCTTGCAGTCACTGAATTAAACATAAATTCTTCTATATACCAAAGTATTCTAGAGTCAAATGTGAGGCCATGTATCCAACACTGAAAGCTTTGCTGAAACTGAGTCACAGAACAGGACAATAGTCTCAAGCACAGCAGTAAATCTGTAACAGAATGACTGAAAAACAAGAGAATCAAGGTGTTGCAATGGTCCGGTTAAAGTCCAGCCCTTAATCCAAATGAAATGCTGTGACAGGACCTAAAGAGAGCCATGCAGAAACATAAACTGATCTGAATCTATGTTGTAAAAATTGAGTGAGCTAAAATTTCTCTACAATGATGTCACTTGTTACTTCATGTTATTGCTGCTAAAGGTGGTTCTTCAAGCATTTATTTAGTTTGTATACTTATTATTATTTTGCACACTGTTTCTGCATTTTGGCTTCATTTTTGTTAAATAAATAATGGCATGGTATAATGTGTCATGTGTTCTTGTTCATTTTAAGCAATTTTAAGACCTGATGAGGAAAATATTACTTTTGATTATGTCCTGATATTTTAAATCTTTTATATATGACAGTAGGTATGAAGCTACCATGATTGCCTTAGCCAGACTGTTATTAACAGCTAATTATTAGTAGCTAATTAGTTGTTGTTTGAGGCTTCATGATGTGTGCGAAATACACTGCTCAAAAAATTAAACACTTTTTAATCAGGGTATTGCATCACATCAGTTAAACTTCTAGGATATTGATCTGGTTAGTTCAGTAGCAAAGGGGGTTGGTAATCCATTCCAGCTGGTCTGCAGTTAATGAAATTAACAACAGGTGAGACAAACCCCAAAACAGGAATGGTTTTACAGGTGGAGACCACTGACATTTTTTCCATCCTCATCTTTTCTGACTGTTTTTTCACTAGTTTTGCATGTGGCTAGGGTCACTGTCACTACTGGTAGCATAAAGTGATACCTGGACCCTACAGAGGTTGCACAGGTAGTCCAACACCTCCAGGATGGCACATCAATATGTACCATTGCCAGAAGGTTTGCTGTGTCTCCCAGCACAGTCTAAAGAGCATGGAGGAGATTCCAGGAGACAGGCAGTTACTCTAGGAGAGCTGGACAGGGCCATAGAAGGTTCTTAACCCATCAACAGGACAAGTATCTGCTCCTTTTTGCAAGAAGGAACAGGATGAGCACTGCCAGAGCCTTACAAAATGGCCTCCAGCAGGCCGCTGGTGTGAATCTCCCTGACCAAACAATCAGAAACTCAAGTCAGACTTCATGAGGATGGCCCGAGGGCCCAACATCAACTAGTAGGCCATGCACTCACTTTGCCATAGAATACCAGAATTGACACATCCATTACTGGCACCCTGTGCTTTTCACAGATGAGAGCAGGTTCACCCTGAGCACATGTGACAGATGTGAAAGGGTCTGGGGAAGTCGTGAAGAATGTTATGCTGCCTGTAATATTGTTCAGCATGACTGGTTTGGTGGTGGGTTGGTGTTAGTCTGGGGAGGCATAGACTTCTACAGGCCAGGCAACAGCACCCTGACCCATTTTCCCATTGTCAGGCAACAATGCCTGGCCTCATGTGGCACGAAAATGTGGGCAGTTCCAGGAAGATGAAGGATTGATACCAATGACTGACCCCACTCTCTTCTGAACTAAATCCAATAAAAAACAAAACACCTCTGGGACATTATTGGGACATTTTTTCCCCATTGAGATTAAGTTATATTCCCAAGTTAAATTCCCAAATGTTGAACTTTTCCTTCAACAAAAAGACAAAAGAATTCTCATTCTACTGAACCTTGGACAATTCACTCACATATAGTATAATCCATAATTGCATCATCAGGGATGAATATCTTATCCTATAGATGGATATCTTACCTATCTTTCTAGTTTATCAACCCTCTGATACATCAGTTGAGTTATGTTTGTTGCATCCTGCCAATTAAAGGAAAAATTCCTTAAGAAGACGACCATAAAGTGTGAGAGAGCTGAGAGAAAAACAATGTTATTTAACAAGCTTCAAATTATCAAAGATGTTGTATTTGTGTCTGAAGGTTCAAAAAGTAGTTAAGAGATTTTTAAGATAAGTATAAAACTTTATTGATCCCACGATGGGGAAATTTGCACATTACCGCAGCTCACAACAGAGAAAGAAAAAAGAAAGGATGAAAATTTAAAAACATAAATAAAATAAAATAGAATAGGAAAAAATAAACACTATATATAGAATAGGAAAAAAATAAATACTATATACATAAATATACATCCATATGAATAAACATATATACATATTCAAACATATACACACATCAAACATTATATACAGATATCAAATACATTTGTAGCCGGGTGACATTATATGGGTGGGAGTGAAATAAATAAAATGTATATGTGCTGTATGGATAAAGTGATGGCAGTGGAGGGAAAGTATTAGCCATGTATTATACACTGCTCAAAAAAATAAAGGGAACACTTAAACAACACAATATAACTCCAAGTAAATCAAACTTCTGTGAAATCAAACTGTCCACTTAGGAAGCAACACTGACTGACAATCAATTTCACATGCTGTTGTGCAAATGGAATAGACAACAGGTGGAAATTATTGGCAATTTGCAAGACACACTCAATAAAGGAGTGGTTCTGCAGGTGGGGACCACAGACCACTTCTCAGTACCTATGCGTTCTGGCTGATGTTTTGGTCATTTTTGAATGTTGGTGGTGCTTTCACACTCGTGGTAGTATGAGACGGATTCTACAACCCACACAAGTGGCTCAGGTAGTGCAGCTCATCCAGGATCACACATCAATGGGAGCTGTGGCAAGAAGGTTTGCTGTGTCCGTCAGCGTAGTGTCCAGAGGCTGGAGGCGCTACCAGGAGACAGGCCAGTACACCAGGAGACGTGGAGGAGGCCGTAGGAGGGCAACAACCCAGCAGCAGGACAGGTGGAGCACTGCCAAAGCCCTGCAAAATGACCTCCAGCATGCCACAAATGTGCATGTATCTGCAAAAAGGGTTAGAAACCGACTCCGTGAGGATGGTATGAGGGCCCAACGTCCACAGATGTGGGTTGTGCTCACAGCCCAACACCGTGCAGGACGCTTGGCATTTGCCAGAGAACACCAGGACTGGCAAATTCGCCACTGGCGCCCTGTGCTCTTCACAGATGAAAGCAGGTTCACACTGAGCACATGTGACAGACGTGACAGAGTCTGTGGAGGGCGATCTGCTGCCTGCAACATCCTTCAGCATGACCGGTTTGGCAGGGGGTCAGTAATGGTGTGGGGTGGCATTTCTTTGGAGGGCCGCACAGCCCTCCATGTGCTTGTCAGAGGTAGCACGACTGCCATTAGGTACTGAGATGAGATCCTCAGACCCCTTGGGAGACCATATGCTGGTGCGGTTGGCCCTGGGTTCCTCCTAATGCAGGACAATGCTAGACCTCATGTGGCTGGAGTGTGTCAGCAGTTCCTGCAAGATGAAGGCATTGAAGCTATGGACTGGTCCGTCCGTTCCCCAGACCTGAATCTGATTGAGCACATCTGGGACATCATGTCTCGCTCCATCCACCAACGTCACGTTGCACCACAGACTGTCCAGGAGTTGGCAGATGCTGTAGTCCAGGTCTGGGAGGAGATCCCTCAGGAGACTATCCGCCACCTCATCAGGAGCATGCCCAGTCGTTGTAGGGGGGTCATACAGGCACGTGGAGGCCACACACAATACTGAGCCTCATTTTGACTTGTTTTAAGGACATTGCATCAAAGTTGGATCAGCCTGTAGTGTGTTTTTACACTTTAATTTTGTGTGTGACTCCAAATCCAGGCCTCCATTGGTTAATACATTTGATTTCCATTGATGATTTTTGTGTGATTTTGTTGTCAGCACATTCAACTTTGTACAGAACAAAGTATTCAATGAGAATATTTCATTCATTCTGATCTAGGATGTGTTATTTGAGTGTTCCCTTTATTTTTTGAGCAGTGTATATTAACCTCCACTGAGATTATCGATGTACTTATTTTGTGAGAGAAATAATAATCCGCAAATATCCTGAAACTGATTTTCTTGTTGCTCCTTTCTACCATTATAATAGAAAAACTGCTTTTCAATCTTTAGGCTTGGGTTGATGATCTGTAATTAAAAATAAACAAAAGTAAAAGTAAACAAACTGTTTTCATAGACTAAATGATCAAAAATGATTAAATAAGACTAAATGACCAAAAATGATATGATTATTTACAAAGGTAATCAGGTGCTGCACCTCTACCATGTTTGAAGCTTTGGACAAACAATAGCATGTGAATAAACCAAAAACCATTTTGAAGTTTGTTGTCAGCTGTTTACGATGATATTACTATGGAAACCATTTTAAGCACGATGTTTTGTGAAACACCGTGCATCAGTTCAGAATTTTATCAGGTCCTCTTATCGGTGAGAGAAGACCTGAGGACATTTACTGTGGCAGGTTTACAGATTTACTAGGTAATAAACGTATACATCAACGGTCTTTTTCTGATAACTTCATGCAGTATCGTATAATTAACTCGAACGATCAATGTCCTGATGCATCGATTACATGTCACTGGCACACAGCCTTTGTCCCTGCCTCATCATTCCTATATAAAAGGACTCCCTGGAGTATCAGTGGCAAACCAGCCAGCCACCTGTGAAAAGGGAATCAGCACAAGGTTTTAGTAGTCTTCATATTAGAGGGTTACAGACTTTAATATGCACAGCAGTACCTCATTCTATAGAAGAATTAGATGTAGGATAAAAAATTTGATTAAGTTTATCAAAATTTGTATTTTAATCCTATACTGATTCATGAAAACCTTTTTTTTTTATTCCAGGTTACCCCGAGAAAAAGGTTGAACAGATTCAACATGGCTCAACTAACAATCTTGGGAGGTAAGTTACTTTATTTCAGTCAGTAATTAATTCAAAAGCAGTGATCTTGTGCAAAACAAATAATTAATGCATTGGTTTTGTCAGGTTTGTCCCTTTTGCTGTGTCTTCAAGTTGGTATGTATTAATCGTGTACATGTGTTACTGAAATGCATTTCTGAATCACGCGGCTCAAGATGAGGAATAAAATTCTCTCTCTTCTTTGCAAAAGTGTCTTCTACCAAACTGGTGTGCTACTTCACCAACTGGTCCCAGTACAGACCAGGCGTTGGTAAATACACGCCTGAAAATGTAGACCCACACCTCTGCACACACCTGATCTACGCCTTCTCCATAATCAGCTCCTCAAATGAGATAACAACATACGAGTGGAACGATGATGTTCTGTACAGATCTTTCAATGCCCTCAAGAATAGGTGAGCTGCTTCAGGATGAAACATCACTCATTACAACAATTAATAACAAAAGTGTTGTTCAGATGTTCCAGTAGAAATGGTTAAGTGGTTTTCAACTAACTATTGACACCAAGCACTTCATTGTTAATAGATTATTTTTATTTTATTACTGCAGCTAAAACGACAGGGAAAAGGGGGAAAGAGGTACATGCAAAAAAAGGCAATACTCTGTAAATGAAAAACAAAAAAACCTTTGATGATAATTATTGTATATCCTATTCTATATTATATTTTAAGAGCATTTCACAGTTATTTATTACATTATTACCATGGTTCTGATATCTTAAAAACCTTTATAAATAGCAAGTGTTGGGAATGATATTAGTTTCTATGATGAATGTGTATTTATTCCTAATCTGCTTATACAAAAAGAAGATTTGTCCACTGATGGCTAAAAAGAAGGCAGGTTTAAAGCGAATTCTGCCACCTCAGACCACAAAGATTTTAAGATCTCATGCAAAATCTTCATAAGTTCATGAATATAGAATAATTGCAGGTCTGTTACTAACTGAATTTGCCAATGTTTTCTGGTTTAAATTTTAAATAAAAGCCTAGGATTCATGAGGTTAAATCAGTTTTTAAAAAAAAGTGGGAGAAAACAAAAAGACTAGGATGATTTTAAGTGACGTTTTGAAATGAGGACTTTTACTCCTGAAATGTATTTTTATTGGCTTAGCAGTAAATCTACCTGTTTTTCAACCTCCCCATCACAGCAACCCCCAGCTGAAGACTCTTGTGGCTGTTGGTGGCTGGAACTTTGGAACTGCACAGTGAGTCTACATTTCAACAGCATCATGAAGCTGTAGGATTACATTATTTCACATCAAAGAATTCATCATCACTTCAATATAATCTATAAACTTCATATTTCTATAGGTTTACCATCATGGCTTCAACTCCTGCCAACCGCCAGACATTCATCCAGTCTTGCATCAGGTTTTTGAGGCTGCATGGCTTTGATGGGCTTGACCTGGACTGGGAGTATCCTGGAGTACGGGGAAGCCCACCAGAGGACAAGCAGAGGTTCACGGTGCTCTTACAGGTTAGTCTGGAAATCTAAACCTCCCCCATTCAGCAGCATTGACAAGTCATACAAGATGTTTTATCACACTAATTAACACACTATATTTCGGTATGTTATTGTTATTTTTCATGTGACTTTTACACGAGTACGTATGATTCAGCATCAAAGTGTGCATCGTATGCTTTTTTTGTTTTTACTGAACTGAATACACAACATCATCCTTGTTGTACTTTTGCATCTAGGAAATACTTGCTGCCTTTGAAAACGAAGCTGCTGTGACCAAACGGCCACGGCTGATGCTCACAGCTGCAGTGGCCGCTGGGAAAGGGAACATCGACAACGGTTATGAGATTGCTGATGTGTCAAAGTGAGTTTGCGTGACAGAAAGTCACAAAGTTCCAGTCCTTAAGACTTCAGTCTCTTTTCATACGGCAACAGCGCAAGTACTGTTTAATACTGAAACACTGCAGGTCCCGGATTTAGAGGGGCAGCAAAATTTGAGCAGAAGAGCTACCTGTGTACATGCTTACTATGCACACGTTGCTTAATGTGAAAGCCTTGAATGGCTAACCATGGCAATAACATGTTTTGCTCCATCATATTCAATGGTGCTGTTTTTACAGGTTTCTTGACTTTATAAATGTGATGACGTATGACTTCCACGGAGCCTGGGACCCATTCACAGGTCACAACAGCCCTCTGTACCGTAGCATTGCCGATGAGGGCGATAACATCTACTACAATGTGGTGAGTGAAATTTTCAACAGAACACCTCAATAAATTGAATGTTTTTGTACAGAGTTGAATGTTGTACCCAATGCGTTTTTGTTGTTAATATTTTAATGTTTTTTTTCTCTCATAGGACTTTGCTATGAGATATTGGAGGGAGCACGGAGCTCCTAGTGAAAAGCTCTTAGCTGGTTTCCCCACATATGGACGCACATTCACCACATCAACAGCCGGTAATGGTCTTGGAGCCCCAGCTAGAGGCCCGGCAACTGCTGGGCCCTACACCCGAGAAGCTGGGTTTTGGTCTTTCTACGAGGTCAGCTAACACAAAGCAGCACGTGTGCAGTTTTATTACACCACAAACTCATACAATAAGCCTGATGATTAATTAATGGGGCAAAACTAAGGTCACAGACCTTGTGATGCATGTTTAAGTATCACTTTTTTCTCTCCAGATTTGCACTTTTATCCATGAAGCCAGCGTATACTGGATCGACGAGCAAAACGTGCCCTATGCCATTAAGGGCAATGAGTGGGTTGGCTTTGATAACAGGCAAAGCTTTGAAATCAAGGTAATACATAACATCTAACCCTCCAGATTGTTGTATTAAGAGATGATACCAAAAGAAAAATGTATCATGCAGCTGGCAGCTGTACCTTACTGCTCTTAAATTAGTACAGACACCAGGTACAGCTGATGATGATGACACTGTGCAGTTCTAAACCACGCACATATCCTTTTTAATAACTTATACTGAGCAGAAGATGGCAGTCTTGCTTGCAGCACTACAGAGTTGCAAGCATCACTTCACATGTGGAAGCGCATACTTTTATGCCTTAGTGTTGTAATGTAACATATGGATATAATATATAGTTAAAAAGGTGTAAGGGTTTTTCTGCCACATGTTCAAGCTTAATAAATCAGTGTGTAAGACCACAACTTGTCATGTTTAACAGAGTAAAAATGGTAAATTTTTTGAAAGAATGACCTATATGTATTTCAAATTTATTTTTGGACATGATAAATTATTGAGACACATTTAGTATTTTTAAATTACAACTCACAGTTGATATTTCACAGGCACAGTATGTGAAAGATAACAAATTTGGAGGCGCATTCATCTGGGCTCTGGATCTCGATGATTTTGATGGACAGTTCTGTGGACAGGGACCTCATCCTCTCATTGGCTATCTGCGCTCTCTTTTGAATTCAGGTAAAGAGAAATAAGCATAATAAGCATGTTAATATTCATCAATGTCATCATATCTTCTTAAGAAAACACTTTCAATTATTATTCCAAAATTTCTTAAATTTGTATATATTCTATATTTGCTAGATATACCACCCCCAGATGTAACCACACATCCACCACTCGACTCTACGATCCATCCTGGCCCGACAGCTGGTACCACTAATGCTGCCTCTACTACGACTACTACTACTACTACTGCTACCACAACGACCACAACTGCTGGTTCTGGAAGTGAATTCTGTGCTCAAAAGCCTGATGGCCTGTACATAAATGACAAGGATCCCCACTCTTTTTATCAGTGTTTCCAAGGAAACACACACATCCAAACATGTCCACATAATCTTGTTTACAATGACACATGCAAATGCTGTCAGTGGTAATAAACAAAAGTTTTCTTGGTCAAACAAAAGTGTGTTTAATTTTTATTTTCTCAGCCAAACTGGTAGGACAGCTAACAGAGCCATATCTTCTCATAACTTTATTACCATGAAGTAAATTTGCCTATTACACTGCAATATACAGGTAATACAACTACATAGTCTGAATTAAATGTAGTCCTACTATAAAACTGGGATAGCTAGTTACCTGCTCAGTTTTTCTTTTTAAGGTTACAAGCAGATAAATAACACTGAGTTTTTGGTCTGTGGATTAAAAATTGCACACCAAGTTTATGTGCTTGAAACTGAAGCTGGTTTAATTAAACATTATAGTTTTTTTGTTTGTTTTGGGGGTTTTTTTGGGGGGGGGGTTGCTGTGTGTCTGGCATTTTCTTTCCCTCACAACCTGCAGTGCCCGTTCCCTTGCCAGCACTGTAACAGCTGGCTCAACCACCAAACATAATAATGGGTTCAATGCCAGGGTGAAAGGTTAAGCCATTGTTCGAATAGACAAATTAATAAAGGAAACGAGTTGCTGCTGCAGCAGGGTGGAGAGTCAGAGCTGTACAAAACAAACCAGCTGACATCGATTGAGCCGACAAGCAGGCGCGGGCGCTTTCCAACCATCTGACCAAGCTGAAAACAAAAATAGGAAACACCAAAATAAATTATGTGCCAGTCAGTATGATACTCTGTGAGGATTTCAAAACAATACATGGTTATGTTGTTTGAGTTCACTGGTACTCTATTCTTTTTCTGGTATGCCCCATAACCCCATATAATTTGTATCCATCACTAACAATAAAAAAAAATGATCCAAATTGAATTATAGGTTACTGCAGTAGCATCAGCAAACTCTTATATTGTCCCCATAAAAGTCATATTTGCTCAACTGATGGTATATTTCTCCCCTATTGATCCAAACTATTGATCCCCTATTGATCCAAACTATGGATATTACATAATTTAGTGTAGGTAAATATGCATTTAATCACTCAAAATTAGGCAATAGCCCATTATTAATTGACTTGTCCAACAGCACTTTAGTGTGATGCTCCAGAGAGCTGCCAAAACTGCCAGTGTCAGTTACTGTTTCAACAGTATTGTGTTTGTAGCTGTTACTGCCAACTTGTATATTAGGAGGGCATGCCCATGCTACAGTGTTGTTTGCTGTGTTTGTGGTGTTGGCAAACTGATATGCTTAATCACACTGAGAAAAGTTAAATAAATAAATCGAGGTGGTGGATTTTGCTTTCCAGCCATGATTGTCTTCATCTTCTTCATTTTTCTTTTGTGCTGCGGGA
Source organism: Pterophyllum scalare (assembly GCA_024447675.2). Classification (NCBI taxonomy): domain Eukaryota; kingdom Metazoa; phylum Chordata; class Actinopteri; order Cichliformes; family Cichlidae; genus Pterophyllum; species Pterophyllum scalare. Next base: position 69,300 of record JAMQGT020002317.1, on the reverse strand, counting down.
AAATGAAGAACCGTTCCTTTTTCTAGGCATTGTGGTTTGACCCTCTTAGGATATCTAATAAGGCATACTGAGGCAAATTATAAAAATTTGGAAATTTTTGTGGGTCGCCTGCAATGCTCAGGCGCTGCTCTGTTATATAAATGTCAATTTACTCTGCTGCTGCTGCAGTTGCCAGACAGTGTGATGGCATCTTAATATATTTATCATAATAATCAAGATTTGTGGATACAAATTTTTATGCTATTGTCATAAAATTAAAATAATAAGATTCTTTTGTAGGTGGCAAAAATGGGTCATTTTAGCCCTTGACTAGGCAATATGATGACATATCTGATAAGGGGCCTAAGATGTACCTGTGTGGCAATTTTAGCTGCTCAACTCCTGACAGTGTGGGAGTAGTTGAAAGACAAACAGACAGACACGTTTTTTTGTTTTGTTTTTTAGTATCATAGTAAGATAGCTGTTTTTATTTTGGCTACATAATTTGAACTTTAAGGACCATGTGAACAGTGCTTGCAAACTGCATAATGAGTAACTTTAGGTTTCTCTGCAAATGTTGTAAATTCTCAAAACAATACATGGTTAGACTTTTTTATTTGTGAGTTACATAGACCAGTTACTATTTGACTTTGCCAGATGAAGCAACAACTGAGTGTCCTTAACTTAGGACATGCAGTTTACTCTGAGTTAATGATTATTATGGGTTGTCTTTTTTTTCTTTTTTTGGCAGCAAAACAGATCTCTTTAGTGCTCTGCTTTTTACATTACCAATCAACATAACCTCAACTGCCATGCGCATGCTAATTGTAATCTCAGGTAAGGGTCATTTAAATACATACAAATTTTATGTTAAACTATTTTGATGTAATAATCACAAACTAAATCTGTAACTTTAAAGGTCTCTGTCTTGCCTTGGGCAGTCTGGGTGAGTTCATACATTATATACTAACCCTTAACATTTGACAATCATATATTTTTTTTATAGATAAAAAAAAATGTTCTTTCATGTTTAGTCTCATCCTCCAGACTTGTGTGTTACTTCACAAACTGGTCCCAATACAGACCTGGCAATGGGAGGTTTTTGCCTTCAAATATTGATCCAAATCTTTGCACGCACCTAATCTATGCCTTTTCTGGTATAAACGAGGCAAATGAATTGGTCACCATAGAATGGAATGATGAGGAACTCTATAGATCCTTTAATGGACTCAAACAAAGGTCAGTTCATTTCCCCCTTCATGTTGTCACTTACAAAATGTTGATCAAAAATAATCTCTGCAGCTGAATCTTTGTATTCCCACAGGAATCCTAATCTTAAGACACTGCTGGCAGTCGGAGGGTGGAACTTTGGAACACAAAAGTGCGATATTTGGCATAAAAAAAAATCAGCAAGGATTAATTTCCTATTTATACATATCTTCTTAATAGTACCTTTCTCTTGCCAAACCATGTCACAGATTCACCACAATGGTGTCAACACAGGCCAAGAGAAATACATTTATACAATCTTCAATCAAACTACTGAGAAAGTTTGGTTTTGATGGACTAGACCTAGACTGGGAATACCCTGCAGCAAGAGGAAGCCCTCTGGAGGACAAGCAGAGATTCACAATTTTATGCAAGGTGAGATTTAGAGTTACTGTTTTGATGTCCAACTGATGTTTGACATGAACCATGAAGTGACCCTTCAATTTCTGTGATTTATAGGAGCTACTACAGGCCTATGAGGCAGAGGGCACATCAACGGGAAGGCCCAGGTTAATGATCTCTGCTGCTGTGTCTGCAGGGAAAGGAACCATTGATGCCGGTTATGAAATTGCAGAGATGTCAAAGTACGCTTATAAGTAATGTCACATTTTATACCTCATAAAAGCTGTTTTGCTGAGCTTCAACTCTTCATGCATTTTATCAGGTATCTGGATTTTATTAATGTGATGACATATGACTTTCATGGCACCTGGGAGAAGGTCACAGGACACAACAGCCCCTTATACAAAGGATCGCAAGACACTGGGGACCATGTTTACTTAAATACTGTGAGTGCAGGAGTTCATTTTTTTTTAATGTAACTGCTCTCTTCAACTGTCAGATTATCCACACAGTTCTCAATCATCTGACAATTGCTTGACACTGTTTGTCATCCTTTTTACACCCTTCGGTAATGACTTGAGGATTTAAACCCCCAATTGCTTATAAAGCCAATAAACCTCAAAGTAATAACACAAATAACAACTTAACTTATGTATATTTACGTGTTTATATTTACATTTTAGGACTTTGCTATGAGGTACTGGAGGGACAAGGGAACACCTGTACAAAAGCTAAATATGGGCTTTGCTACATATGGACGAGCGTTTCATCTTTCTACTCAATCCAGTCAGGCTGGAGCGCCTGCCAGCAGCCCTGCTGCTGCTGGCACATTTACAAGGGAGGCCGGCTTCTGGTCCTATTACGAGGTTAAACATACCCACTGCTACATTAATTTGTTCATTTTAAGTCTGTTCCTATGTCTTAGTGGCAAGCCGATGTTACTGATTTCTCTCAAAATCTTTGAAGTCTCCACACAGAGCTGTAGTACTGTGCTTTAAAAAGTGAAATTTATCTGTTTTCAGATTTGCACTTTTCTTCAAGGGGCCAGTGTTCAGTTGCTTGAGGACCAGAAAGTCCCATATGCCACCAAACAAAATGACTGGGTTGGATATGACAACAAACAAAGTTTTATGACTAAGGTAGGCACGTGCTTCTGCATGTTCCTCTGTAATTCTTTAGCTAGATTACAATTGTACTAAGACCACATAAATATCACATTAAAGCATATGTTGAATTGGTTCTATTGTTGCTGCTTCAGGTTGCTTACCTAAAAGAGAACACTTTTGGAGGAGCCTTTGTCTGGGCTCTTGATATGGATGACTTTACTGGACAGTTCTGTGGACAGGGACAATAGCCCCTCATCAGCTCTCTCCGCTCTCTTTTGTTTCCAGGTAAGAAAAATCATAGATTAATATGTTATGCTGGTTGCTAGCTAGACAGCTGTTTATTTGTATGCTTATTTGACTTTTTATTAGTCAATATGAAGTTTATTAATACCTTATTTTCTTTCAACCATATTCTGCAGCTACTAAGTCATTACCAAAAGTATGCTAAATTATTAAGAACTGCTAAATAAGTAAGAAAGCTTCTTCCGCACATGAATGACAAGCCTAACATGATGTCCTCTATAGCAAAATAAGATTGGTCACCTATAACAGCACTTGAAGATGACCTATTTTATGAAATACACAAACATGTGTACTACAAGTACTCAAGGTACCCAAATGACTCTAGGTTAAATCTTTCAGATTAAAGTGGCGTCTCACTCACAGGAAACTCACTCGTACTTTTAGTACCCTGACACTTATTAACCTACATGGCACAAATCGATATTGTTCCCTCTTTGTGGTCCTTTACACACCAAAAGCACTATCAGCAGAACGAAATGGTAAGTTTAAGGAGGACATTTATTCTTAGCATTAGCATTAGAATAAACAATGCAAATAACTTTAATTTTATCAAGGGTTACCCCATTACTTAAGGAGGCCTGTGTGGTTTAAGTGTCAAACTACTACTGAATTAGACCTCACTTTAGAACAGGGTGTAAATAGGAACATATTCTAATAGACTGTCAGTTAATAGGGTAGTTTGGACATTATTAACATTATGTAGTTCATAAGAATCAACTGCAGTTATTAAGGTCTATTAAGGTAAATTGAATAAAGGTCCCTATATCCATGTATAACAGCTTCCATACTAATTAATAAGCAGTTATTAAATGGCTATTGAGGGAAAAACTCTTAGATAATGGCCTGATTATAGAATATATTTGTGCAGAATAAGGCATTATTAAGAACTTATATATATAATGACTAACAAAGAGATATGCCACTAATATGTATGCTAACAAATATTTGCAAATATGTGCACCCTAGCATAGTATTATAGTTCTTTTATATTACTCAAACTTACATTCCATTTAACTTCCTGAACAAAATGATAACTTTATATCTCTACAGATCTTCCTCCACTTCCTACTACACAAACCACCCTGAATCAAGTGACTCCATCTACAAATAAAGATCGGCGTCACACAATGCCTCATCCCAGACCTACAATCACTACTGCAACCACTGACAACAGCTTCTGTGCAACAAAAATTGGTGGGCTGTATGCCAAACCTGATGATCCAGGTTCTTTTTACAGTTGTGCCAATGGCATCACTTGGATCCAAGTCTGCCCAGTTAATTTAGTCTTTAAAGACAACTGTAAATGCTGTGACTGGCCCTAGGGACTCTCATTATATATTTGGATTTATAGATGATCCTTGTCTTGATTGTAAAAATATTTTAATAACATTTTTAATTGTCTAAAAAATTTCCATTAATAACTATGTTAGAAAAATATGTGCAAATAATTATTAATAAATATTGCTGTGCTTGCACAGTAAGTCACAGGTCACATTTTTTGAAAAACACACAAACACCCCAGGCAAGAAGAACCTCTTAAATGTATTTGCACAAGATTGCGACACACTGATAACATATCTTCAACAGAAAGCACGTTATTTACCTAACCAAGCCCTGCAAACCTCAGTCAGTCAGTTGCAGGAAGGTCAATTTTTCTTGCTAACCTTGTTATGGGCAACATGATGAGAGCATTGCAACATTATGCCACATTTAGACAGTTTTGGTCAATATAAACACACCTGCAAGTCATTTTTCTAAATTATTTTCTCATTTTGGAGGGGCTTGGGCTCAAATGTCTAGCTCTTAAGTGAACAAAACAACATATGAAATCAAATATGATTATAGCTACATTACATTATTCCTCTGAGAATGCTGACTGTGAAGCAAGACCCACTGTTTCTGTATAGACAAGATTAAAAAGTCATTGTTTTGGTCGCTATAAATGTGTGTACATTTGTAACAAACAAAGCATGAGATTTTTATACGACATGTGAAACCCAAAGGAGAGAATGAATTGATGAGTGAGTAAGTAAGTGAATAAAATCCCAGAAACTCAGATAGATTCAAGGACACTGGCTGCTGGCTGAGATGCAAACACTATGCAGTTGCCGGTGGACTGCTGCATTCAACATTTACACATTAACTGAACATGAACTCTGACCAGTTGTCTCTCATTGCCACAGTAATCTCAGTCATGGTAGACCATTGCATGCTAAATACTGTAAATACACCAGCTATATACACAGAAGATGGCTGAAGTGCCTGCTGCAATTTTCAAACTTTGTATCATTGGTCAACTATTGCCTCTACATTATTGACCAACAGGAAACACAGCTTTTAAAATCAAACCACAGAACTTTTAGAGGCATTTTACATTTTGTGTCAACCTATTTCAAGCTTTTTACGTGCCTGCTAATATTAAACTGTCTGCAAAAGAGCAATTATGAGTGGTGGCTTAGACTGTAAAGTGTATTCTTCAATTATAAGGTTCATAGCTATGCTCCCATTCTAGACCTCCCAAGATAGCTTTTTGATTTGCATTTTGGTGCATCTACATGTGAAATGATTTATCAGGCATCATTTCATTCAAAAATGAATGAGAGGTAGCCTTTTGTAATTGTGATATGATTTAATGCAAATAGGAGGTGAATGGATGGTTCGGAATATTTTAGTTGGAGCAGAACCAGACAAACTGTGTATGAAAAGGAGAGCACTTTCTGTTGGTTCATTATTTCTTCATTAGGTCACATTTAGGCACCAGGAATGGCCTTAATACTCAAATTATTTTTTAATAAAAGCAATCACTTTGTAATTTATATGACTGGTTGTAGACATAGCTCACTATTTCAACTGTACAAGGGGCTTCTTCCTCCCAGTTTAGTTATCTAAAAAAAAACTTTGAGGGAACCTTTGTATGGATCTGGGTGATTTCAATGGTCAGGTCTCTGCAGTATTTTCTGCTGTGGGGTCTTGAGTGTCTTAAAACTGTTTATCATAATCAAGATGGTAAAGTCGTAAAGACATGTTAGCACATTGTGGTATTTCCTTTTATCATGTGGAGTGCAAACAACTGGATCACACTTCATTATATGACTAATTTTGTTTTGCAAACCTTGTGTTTCAAAGTTCCACCCATGACAATGGTTGCAGTTCCTGGAAATATTGATATTCAAACATCCAGGAAACATATCCAGGAATCCCACTTTTAGACCCCACAGACCAGCGTGACACTGAAACCTCAGCCACAACCACTACAACATCTGCTGTGAAATCTGATTCAAAATCTGTAATGGAGAGACTAACAACCATCCTTTCACGCATCTTAAGGTTTCGTGTTTTGGCTGCATTAACACTGCCACTTGGATAACACTGTCACATTTCTAGAAATGCTACTTGTTCTTATTAAGAAATTTTAAAAAAAAAGACAAATGAACCTATAGTTGAGTTGCTCAAAACTTAATTTTGTGTTTCATTATAAACATCCATCCATCCATGCATTTTCTTCCACTTATCCTAACTGTGTGAAAATTGTGTTATCTTTGCTGGGTTGTGTATTATTTCCAAATGTAAAAACTGTCAAACTCCTGTATAAGATGTGCGCAAATTTACAAATCTATATTCCCTGTATGCCCTGTGTCACTGATTCTGTTCATAATTTTTATGGACAGAATTTCTAGGCATAGGCAGGTGGCAGAAGCCTTCTTTCTTGGTGGCCTCAGAGTCTCGTCTCTGCTTTTTGTGGATGACATGGTCCTGTTGGCTTCATCAGGTGGTGGCCTCTAGCTCGCAGTGGAACGGATCGCAGCCGAGTGTGAAGCGGCTGGCATGAGAATCAGCACCTCTAAGTCCGAGGCCATGGTCCTCAGCCGGAAAAGGGTGGAGTGCCCTCTCTGGCTCAGGGACGAGTTCCTGCCCCAAGTGGAGGAGTTCAAGTATCTCGGGGTCTTGTTCACGAGTGACGGGAGAAGGGAGTGGGAGATTGATGCACCGGTCGGTTATGGTGAAGAGGGATCTTAGTGTAAAAGCGAAGCTGTCAATTTACCGGTAGATCTATGTTAGATTCAACTCATTGTGCATACAAGGCACACAACGAAATGATCATTCCAGATCACTCATCCAGAGACGAGCATCTGCGGTCATGCAGCCAGAGACCGGCACTACCGTTAGGCAATGTGGTTTAAGTGTCTTGCCCAAGGACACAATGCACCGCAGGGACAGGGGCTCAAACCGGCAACCCTCCAGCTACAAGGCAAGCGCCTACCCACTGCGCCACTGCCACATATGTTCCTACCCTCACCTATGGTCACGAGCTTTGGGTAGTGACCGAAAGAATAAGATTACGAATACAAGCAGCAGAAATGAGCTTCCTCTAAAGGCTGGCTGGCCTCTCCCTTAGAGATAGGGTGAGGAGTGCGGCCATCCGGGAGGGGCTCAGAGTAGAGCCGCTGCTCCTCCACATCGAGAGGAGCCAGTTAAGGTGGCTCAGGCATCTGATTAGGATGCCACCTAGCCGCCTCCTGGGTGAGGTGTTCCGGGCATGTCCCACCGGGAGGAGGCCCCGTGGTAGACCCAGGACAGGCTGGAGTGATTATATCTCTCGGCTGGCCTGGGAACGCCTTGGGGTCCCACCGGATGAGCTGGTGGAGGTGGCTGGGGAGAGGGAAGCCTGGGCTTTTTTGCTTAGGCTGCTGCCCCCGCGACCCGGCCCCGGATAAGCGGAAGAGAATGGATGGATGAATGGATGGATGGATGGATGGATGGATATTCAATTGAATGAGTCAGCCAGTAAAACAGAATTCTTTAAACATGAAGTCCTGTATTTGATTCAAGTTCAGCATCCCCACACACATGTATCATTCATTAGCAGTCAAAATATTTACCCAGCCATAAAATTTTATCTTGACCACAATCATTGTACCACAAGTAATTAAAAAAAAACCTCATTCATTCATTATATCATACCATCATAAATTTAAGCAAAAAATATTACATCAGTCTGCCTGTACCACTAAAGATTTACCTCAAATGCAAAATTCTAGACAGCAGATTTACAGTGATTTCACTGCAGAAAGGCCAATCCTATATCTAGTCACATGTAATTCCAAAGAGTCAGTAGTTCACAGTTAAGGTAAAATTACAGACCACTGCAAAATTGGAGTTACAGATTCTAAAATGCAGAATCAAATCTTTTCCTGAAACATAATATCAAAGAAGTCAGTCATGTCCTGGCCCCATTGGGTGCAATCTGAGCTTTTCAATTCAAGTATCAGTGTAGTATGTATAATTTTCATACGTTTGTCCTATTACCAGTGATGTCAGTTACTTAGAGTTCATGGACAGAGCTGTGTGGCTCAGGGAGCTTCCTGATGTCACAGTTTTGAATCAGATTGAAGTAAAAAACAACAAGCTCCTCGTAGTTCTGCATGGAAATCCTTTCATTGATGCCATGGAATCTGAGAAAAAGAGAAAAAAAGTCTTTAATGCTCCCTGGTATAAAGATGGTACTTTACATATTTCCTTTTTTCCATTCTTGCTGCATGATCTGTATTACTAGAGTTGAGAAATAATCACTGCACATGAAATTCTTCCTAGTGTATTTGTTCAATTTTAACTTGAGGTCTGCTGTTTTTGTTGAAACTATGTTTCTCAGTGTCACAAATGACTAAATTCTTACCTCTCGGTGTCACCTGGTTTAAACCAGGCCGGGGCAAAGCGATAAATATTTTTGGTCAGGTCTTTGAAGTGTCGGCTGTCTGTGTTGCCGACACAGATACCTGCACATTTAAATATTACATTAAATCGCTTTATCAAGTCCTGATAAGACACTTAAAAATTTTTACAGCTAAATAATCCAAATTTAAACAAATCTGTATGGATTCTACCTGGAGCAACTGTAACCGATGGAAACAAGTCCAGCACCGTTTTCTTAATAATCTGGAAGCCAAAGGCGCTCTCATCAGCAGGACTGATGGGTAGAGGGTCAAATCCATTAATAAGTTCTACCTTCACTCGCTGGTCCCCCACTGTATCCTTGATGATGTCCAGTACCTACACAAGACATCACACATCTTATTCATCTCAAAGTGTACAAAGCGAGATAGGAGGAATTCTGAAAAAGGAGAATCAAATTTCTGATTCTACCTCTTCTAACGACTGTGCTGAGTGAATTCGTAGATTTACATAAGCTTCAGCAAGGGAAGGAATGACATTTAACTGTAAGAAGGAGGAAAACATTGAATTTTTACAAAGAAAAGTAACACACTTGTAATATCACTTCTCGTGAATTACATTCACTTTACAATAATCACTGCACCTTAACCCCTGCATTAAACAAGGTGACTGCTGTTGTCGTCCTTACAAGCGCATTAGATACTGATTTTCTTTCAAGTATCCTGCAACATAAAAAAAATACCAACCAGTCTTTTTCAGTGAAGCCAATCTTAAAAAAGACGTGCTGAATGAATTTTAATTATTACCTGCCAAGGAGTGGAGAAAAGAGCCACAAATTTGACATTATGAACTTCAATGGAAACTTGAACTGAAAGCAAAGAATTAGTACTAAGGATTAGTGAGCAATGAGTACAAGAGAAGGCTCCTAGTAAACAAGAATTTAGTTTGTCTTACCTTATGGGCCAGATGCTCAAAGGTGTCACCTTCAGGGCCATAACCAAATAATCTCGGCATCGGGTTGTCCTCTAGTCTGAGGAAGCATCATGACACAGTTAAATCTTTGATACTGGCTTTTTGGATAAGGGGTAGTAAAAATTTAGAAACCAGCCAAACATATGAACAGAGGTTAACCAAAAGTCATTATGTTCCTCTCACCTTTTGACTGCTGCAGCTAAGATCCCAATGCTAGTTTCCCTGGGAGGCATTGAGGAGTGACCAGGGGGCATAGACACACTAAGCTTCACAATGGCCTGGCCTTTTTCACTTAACCCAATTCTGTAAATCGTCGACACACACATAAGACGTAAGTGCAAGACAAGTGCATAGCATAACATATATGCAGACAAGTTCTCACAGAGCAGCAGGTCCTTCAAGACCAGGAAAGATTCCATCAATTATTGCCAGACCCTCATCCAGGACAAACGACAGCTGGACACCACGTTCCTTCAGAACACGTACAATGTTCATTGCTCCCTTGTGGCCATGGACCTTCACAAAGAAATTTTGAAGAGCTCAGCCATTTACATGTGATATTTCCAATCCATTTAAGTTTGCAATGCCACAATGAAACTGTTAACATACTTCTTCATCGTGACCAAGACCAATGTAAAATCCCCTGCGTGGAGCATAGCCTTTTAACAGCAAATACTCCAGCGCCTGAAGTATTCCCTAAAAGAAATAAATCAGCAGTTTAGCATAGCCTGCACATGTACATACACAACTTAAGTCTGTTTAAAAGCAAGCTCACACAATATGTCGTGTTTTCGCACCATTAGAGAGCTTTTGTCATCTAGGGTTCCTCTGCCATAAATGAAGCCATCTATCTCCTTGGCAGAGAAAGGCGGTGCTTCCCAACCATCTGACTCTGAAGCAGGTACTACGTCAATATGGGCCAGCAGTATGTATGGCACCAGGTCAGGCTGTGAACCTTTCACCCAAAACAGGTGGCTGTAGTTGGCCACTAATTCATGATGAACCAAGCTAGAAGAGAAAACTGTAGGGAAGGCTGGCAAAGGAAGAACACAACAAGCTGAAATTCATCATCTATTGCTTTGAAAAGTGATTTATTGTTTATAGTCAATATTTAACTACAAAAAAAGCATCTACTGGCTCTAGCGTCTAACAACTGGTGATTTGCTTTTATTTTGGATTACATGAAAGTAAAATGAGCATATTTAGACGGCATTTTTCACCTTTTGTACACAAAATTGAAAAATTAACAAAATATTTGGTGGATTGATAAGGAAGGGCTTTTTGCAGTCCTACGTAAAAGCTCAGTTAATTCACATTTTAGTCGATATTGTAGATATTAGCAGTGTCAATCACAGCCTATAAGCTTCTTTTTTTTAAACTGGCATAAGCTGACACCTGTTGAGATTAAACTATTGATAGGTTCATTTCACAAGTGAGGCTAAAGCAACTGACCAAGGAGGCTGTGAAAATCACAGCAAATGCTCTACAGATACACTCACTTTATAATTTATTATGCATACCTGTTCAACAACAACTGATTAACACCAATATCTAGTCAGCCAATCACATGCAACCGAGTCAATGCATTTGGGCATGCAATTAGTCAAAATGACCTGCTAAAGTTCAAAGCAAGAATCAGAATTTGGAAAAGGTGTGATTTAAGTAACTCTGAATGTGGCATGGTTGTTGGTATTGCACAGGCTGGTCTGAGCATCTCAGAAACTGCTGATCTTTTCCCACACAACCATTTCTAGGGTTTACAGAAAATGGCTCAAAAAAGAAAAAAAACATTCAGTGAGCAGCAATGTTCTGGATGAAAATGCCTCGTTAATGCCAGAGGTCAGTAAAGAATGGCCTGACTGCTTCAAGCTGATAGGAAGGCAAGTGAAACTCAAATAAAAAACTCATTACAACCAAGGTATGCAGCAGGTAGTGATGGGCAAAGCGAGCCTTTTGAAACACTGAAATGTTCCATGGGTCTGGCACCCAACTCCACAGTGACCCCTACTGAACACTTTTGCTATTGTCACAACTTGATAATGCTAATCTGTGAAACAGACTAGTGTTGCACAATTCTAAATAAGGCTATTTATTATCAATAATTATGATCAACTAATGTTTGGGAGAAATCCCCATGCAAACAAGCAAGATAAACTGAGACTGTTAAAGCCAGCAAGCTGTGACTGTAATGTAGTGTTTCAGCAAATACCATGAGGTTTTTTTCAGTTGCTTAGAAACAAAACAATTTATTAAATAATTTATACTGAAAAATGGCTGCTATGTTTATTCTGATAACCATGTTGAATGTCGCCTACTTTGTGGAAGATGTTTCACCCACAGCGATATGAAGTGTGAATGTGGATAGCTAATTATCCGTATGAGAAATTAAAATGAACATGTCAATATCAAGTAACAACATTGTCATCTGTTATACATAAAGACTTTTATTCAAAAATATTATTCTTATATTATTTTTCTCTTGTTTTTGGGCAGAGTCGGCTTCTTTTTTTGCCTTGGAAGGAATCCTTTTGTCAAGATATAAAGATGTGGATATACAACACATTGTTCCAGCCAATAAAATAGTGGCTCATGTGTCCTTGGAACAAAGACATCAGTGAGATATTTTTTTTACCTCAACAGTGGCATCAGTGATTGCACTGTGGGTATTGTGTTTGGGTTTTGCTAACACAGCTGTCAAAAAATTGCCCACAAACTGTCCATTGAGCTGCGGTTACTGGTGGCACTCCTCCTGCTGCTTCTGCTGCTGATTACGACTTTTAAGCTTTCTAGGAGTTTACCTGTCATCAGTTTTGTTCTACACACTAACAATCAAGTGTAGAAGCAGCAAGTAAAACACACCAAAACCTTAGTTAGCGACCATTGTGTGACATAGCCGTTTTGAACCATATTTTGCAGCAGTGTTTCAAAATTGCGCTTCCAAAGTTCAACAAAGTGTTGAAACATCAGTATTAAGTGTAACTGCATAGCAAAAATATGGGTTTTCAGTAAATTAAAGCACAAAAAAGTAAATGAATTTGTGTTTGCTAAATGCTTTCACATTTGTAAGGAAAATGCATTTATGGGCTGAGCAGCAGAGTTGAGTAGGTGAGTTGCACCCATGAAAAACTTGCCAAATCTCCTGTGTCAATTCCAAATAGCTTATTCTGCTTTTGACTCTTGTTTGGTGTCATTTATCGTATTGGATGATTGCTGGTTGAAGAACTAGACGTCATCCTACTGCAGTGTGTGACCAAGCTTGTAACCAGCATGAGGAGGAGGTGCCAAGCTGTTGTGGTTGTGTATGGTTCTTCCACATGCTACTGAGGCCTTGTGATGGGCAAATGAAGCTTTTGAGAAGCACTGAATCACTTGGGCCAGTTGTTTTGAAAACGGGTTTACTCAAAGCATCGGTTACAGCGCCCGCTCCTGAAGAAGTACAAGGCTTTTAATTACAGTTGATTCACTCGGTACAACACCTATATTATATGGGATATTAAGCCCCCATGTGTCCTGGCTGAAGACACCTTTATTCACGCCTTCAAGGCACATGACCCTTGATGACATATGTGCGGCCCTGCTCGCAAATATATACCCTGTCATCACAGTCATCCCTCAGTTCTTACGCTCTTCACCTCACTAAGAACACCTCTGCTGAGGTGGGCTAGCCTAATTTTGAGTGTTCTGGTACAGCGTTTTTGCTTTGCATTTTGGTATGAATACCAAACCGAAGCAGTTAAAGCAGAAATCTTCTATTCCTCCCTGTCCTCAGGGGTGCGGTTTCTCTCTGCAGGTACAACACAAAGTGTGTCCCATCTGCCTGGGAATTGTCAATGCTAGGAGAGCGTTGACTGAGCCCCAAGTCTGTACCACCAGCTCTGGCGCTCGACCCTGGAGAGATAGGTGACATTTGTGGAGAAAGTGCTGGGAAGAATGGCTGTTGCACAGCATGACCTGGGGCCCCAGCTTCGTCCAGGTCAGAAGGCAAGGAGTATCTGGTTGATATCCCCGCAATTAGCTGGGCAGACCACATGGAGTATGTTGATAGGTTAGCCAAAGGCAAGCCAGAACCATGCAAGAGCGCTGGCCAGCTTTAGCCTGAGCAAGCTTACCAGGATGATAATGACCTGCTGGACATCATCCTGGACTTGCATGGTTTGTCAGAGGATAAGCAGGAGAGCCTGTCACCGGCCTAGTGTGCCGCCACTACTGCACCGGCCGGGCAAGATGACGTGTCTCTTTTTCCCTGTTTCACCGCACAGCTGATAAACTGCAGGTGGACTGGCCCACTCCTCGGCCAGCTCAGAAACCGCCATGGTTCGTTGGGCTGTTCCTCCCACCCAAGACCACAACGGTCAAAAACTGCCTTCCCGTCTTTCCAGATTTTGTCTCCAAGCTAACCACTTAATGGAGCAAACCACTGTCACTGTGCCCAGCTATGGGCAGTATCTGGAGCTTGACGGCGTGGAGGAGGCTAGCTCAGCCAACCCACCTTGGATGGATCCGTCCCTGCTGGCTTATCTGACCCTGTCCTATAACCATGGTGTGGGTGGCCCATCAGCTCTTCCATCCAAGCACTGCAGATTCTCTGTGTCTCAGCTGGACAAGATTTATTGGGCTCAGGCAGGCACTGCTCATGCCATCACTAGCTACCAGTTATACCAGGCAATGTGCGCCATCTTACGGCGACCGGGAAGCAAGCAAAAGCAGTGCAGCCGTAAACAGAAGAGAGGCAAGCGCGGAGGCCTGCTAACTAAGCTAAAGGCTAATGTTAGACTGATCATCCGGTCACTCTTCCTCGCCCAGGGCTGGTCCGAGGCATAGGCAACATATACGGCTGCATAGTGCCCCCTGACCACCAGGGGACCCCAAGCTCACCCAAATTTTTCATGAAACTTTTTTTTACATGCCAGTGTCCTAAAAGAAAGAAGAAACTATGACAGCACTCCAGAATTGTACAGTTGTAGTATTACTAATTTAATGAGTAGACTAGTTGCTGTCTGACTTCGTGTGTCAGCGTGCATTTGGGCAGTTTTGGCAGTGCTCTAGGTGACCTGATGGTCTGTCAGTTACGGTCATTTGTGGATGAGGCTACAAAAAAGAAATGTCTCAGAAAAGGACCTGTCCCTCTGGGGCAGAGAGGAGGAAAAAGAGAAGATTAAAGGAAGAAAAGGCATTTCATGCATGCATGTTCAGACATAATTGTACATTTGTAAGCTGTGATGGTTTAATCGGACTGGTTTACTCACAGTTCCTCTGGTTAGAGTGTTTTGTTATTTTCACACTGTGGTCAGGTTGCATAGACAGACTAGTAGACCTCGCTCTCATGCCTCATTTGTGGCCTTGGGGTGGCACCACACCATTTTGTGGTATAGCAGCATAATAACATATTTACGGCACTTCTTTCAGCACTGGGTCCAATTGCTGACCACTTGTATTTGATATTATTCCATTAATGCTCAGCAATTCTGTATGCTGAATAATTATTCATATACTACAAATGGCTTATTTACTAGTCTGTAATTAGGTGCATTTGCAAACCAGCTCAGACACCCTAAATCAGATATTTCCTAAAAAGTCTATGCCTTTTCGATTGAATATGGCATGCACTGATACTTGTCCCACCTTCCTCAATGTCATGTACATGACATAGTTTTACAATGTGTATCATACTGAAATTCAATGGGCTTATGTACATGGGGCAGAAAGAGCAATGCATCCCAAGAAATTAATATTCAACTTCAACCCTGCAGCATTAATAACAGTTAGGCTCAGGTGACAATTAAGTGGTATGAGGGGGGGCCCAAATCAAATTTTGCCTAGGGCGTCTTCAAGGTTTTGGCCGGCCCTGCTTGTTAAATTAATGAATTATTAAATTGCCCATGTCTTGCTTCATCGTACTTCAATCATTCAATCTAATAAACAACACCAAACAAGACTCAGTAGCAGAATAAGGTGTTTGGCATTGGCAAAATATTTGACAGGTTTTTTTATCAAATGTATTTTCCTTCGGAATGTGACACAATTTAAACAAAAACAAATCCTCACTTCTATACTAAGTTTGGTCCTCTGTACTAAGTTTAGTAGCTCTACACGAGGTTAACAAAAAAAAAGAAAATATACCTGTGGTAGAGTTAACTAGACGTGACCGTCCAAGTCACGTGTGAGCGTCCGTAAGCACCAACTACTTGCCCATTAAGCACAGTATATATAGAAAAGCTACATTTCGCATCTTTTAGTGGCAGGCTTACCTTTTCGGAGAAATCTGTCAAATTCAAGCAGCGCAGTGGTGTTGATTTCCGTCTCTGAGAAGGACACGGTGGGGATCCGGATTGCCTCTGAATAAAAGGCGACAGATTGTGTGACCAAACAGAGGTCTCTCTCTCTGTCTCTCTGCATTTTATAGCCACTGTCACACGGCGAGGTTAAAAACATATCTCCGAATACCTTTAAAATGTGTTAGGAGCTGCTCTCTCTGACTGTGGTCAATGGCGAGTGATTTGTTATTCGTCTTTTCCCAGTGAGCGAGTTGAAGTCCGGCGTTAACGTCCAGTGAGAAAGTCCTGATAGACGCTATCGTAAATAACAATAAGACTGTAATAAGCAAGCTACAAATAACTATCTTTAAAAACTTAAACATCCTGAACTTTGAACCCGAATCTGCCATTGTGAAGCCTGCTTCGTTCCTGGCGGAACTCGTTGACTGTGACGGAGGACAGAACTTCAATAAGCGCCATCTGCTGAGAGAGAGCAGTCACACCTACTTAATGCATTCACAATTTTTGCGTAACAGATTTTATTTCCTTTTTTTTTAAACAATCATTGCCACCATGTGAGTGTAAGGCATCAAAGCTTCTGATCTTCCCCATGTCAAAAAAAGGGGATTCAGATTTCATTATTACCATGTATTCCTTTCATTTTAAGTAGTGCAATAAGTGACAAAAATGCAAAGCAAATAACCTTTATTGAAATATGGTTTGAACATTTAGAAAACATGCATGCAAGTACAGTGAAATATTACAACTACAGTTAAGAAATATTTAAAAATCATTCATTTTGACTGTTTTGGCATAACTAACAGTGACAAAATTATCATGGCATAACACAGAAATACAAGAATGTAAAACTGAACTTTGCAGTTTGCTCCCAGAAACAATCCGGGGGGGGGGGTGTCAATTAAATTAAAGCAGAAGTTTTTCGTCACTGATCAGTGGTTTCAACATTAACATAAAGAAGGTACAGGACACATGCTACAATTAGGAAAACTAAAATCTGGATGTGGATGGGTACAAGATTGCGTTCCACCTCTCGTCTCCTCTGTGTCATGGGACTCACAGGACTGTCAGGGTATGCATACTGGACAGGTCTCTGTGCAGCACCCTTGATGGGTCTCCGACAAGTGACACTGAAAGAAAGAAAAAAAATGGAATACACAACCTTATGATCCAGCGACAACACTTTGATTATGTGAAAGATGTCATTTTATTTCATATCTTATTCAACAAGTAAGAGTTGTAACAGTGTTGATGTGGCACTTACTAGATCCCCGTTTGCTCGGTCTTACTGTCTAGAAGGATGTCCTTGAAAGTATCCCTCACAGGTTCCTGAGAAAGCTGGAAAAGATGGCAAAAATGACAAACTACACCTGAGACACCAGAAACAGCAGAGAGAGAAGCCCTGTAATTCAGGTAGAAAAGAAAGGAGGTGACTGATGATGAAGAAAACAATGAAGACGCTCTGCTCTGAAGTTTGCTGTGGTGGGGTGTTAATTAAAACAGAGTGGGCCAGGAAAGCAAAGACTACCCAGAACATTGACAATGCATGGCAATGGTATTTAATTTGCATGTAGATACAAGGGTCCAGTAGAGCATTTGAAATGCAAAGGGTAATGATACTGAAGGGTCTGACAGACAAAATACTAGGGTGCTGGAGTTAACACTGCTACAGAAACTGAAACAGCTTATCAATAGTATGATTAGACTTTGTGTTTCTTCTTTCTCATCAGAAGACAAATACCTGACATACTGAAAAATTATAGCACAGCAGTTGTTCAGGTTAGTGCGCTGACCTTTCTAGTTTGAAGTGTTTATAGTAAAAGTTACTTATTACATCAACACACCAAACATAGTGCTCTTGTGCAAGTGCATCCCATCAAGTGATATGGATTCAAATCCAAAAATTAAAAGCCGGTCATGTGGGACACCTCTCCAATACTTCAGCCAACACTAAAGTTTGTGTGTCAAGTGTGACTGAACACTATGAGCTCTACTGACCCTGCTGGACTGTGACTCATTTTCCTGCACGTTGCTCCCTTTGAACTCTCTCTCACTGTCTGTAATAGAGAGTGAGCTCCGATTCTCCATCTGTTTACAGCAAGAACATAAACTGTGTAACCACTCTAGCAGAGATTATATAAAGCAAAAACGAAGACAGTGAATGTGGGGTTTTAAATGTGAATAAACTTTCCTCCTCGACCATTTGAGTGATGCTGAAGGACTGTGAGGAAAATGATGAGCCATCATTGGACATAACTGACTTTGACCTAGGTAGAACCTGCAAGTATTAGAATTGTGTTAAAAGCAAAGCACAAGGCTATACCCACATGACTGCTTGACAATACACAATAGAGACCATCAAACTGATACTTTGTGAGGGACACAAAGCAAAAGAGTCTAAGCAAGGAATGCAGAGAATTTCAAATCCAGAAGTAGTCAAATAAGACCAGCCTACCCTTGACCCTAATCCTGTGTGGTGATCTGCAGAGGATGTTCTACTAATCTGTGAGCAGTGAGACTGACTCCACTCTGAAGACTTTAACACATTCCGTGAATTCCAGTTGGAACTAGATTCAGTGGTTCTAGCAGGACAAGCACGCTAAAAGAGGCCAAAGAGAAAAAAATAATTTTTTTTTTTTGGTGTCACCTAAGAATTCACTCCAACAGAAGGTTGTTCAAATTATATCAATATCTGCAGTATTTACCAGCCTTGATGAGGGTAAAAAACACTGTGGGTAAAAGACATGATTCTGAAAAGTTAAAGAAAACAAGGGAAAAAAACATCAAAACTTACAATTAGAACGTTTTGCCAACTTCTGAATCCAGTATTAAAACTGCAACCAGTAACCATTAGGTGGCACTAGAGGGAAGTTTTGTTTCCATTGGCCTTGTGATGAAAGTGTGATACCCCGCAGATGGTAATAGGTAGGGCCAACTTACTTCTTTAAAAATAAATACATAATTAAATTTAAAAAAAAAAAAAAAACGCTTTAAAAGAACCAAAACCTCTGAATATTACCTGGCTGCTCTCCTGTTCGGTCTTGTCTGGCTGGCCATGCGTTTGGTTTTCTGAACCTGCACAAGCCACAAAAAAATAACAGTTATGATATGAATAAAACAAAATCTCATTTAAATAACCCCCAACCATTTCTTGTCATACGTGATTCTTCATCCTCTTCTTGACTTTCCTCCTCTTCTGAGTCCGAGTACAGCATCGCTTTCTCTGCTTCATTCAACCTTTTGTGTCTATCAGACTGCAGCAGTTTCTGGAGCTTCCTTTCATACAAGGCCCTGGTGGAGGCTGGCATAGAAACAAAGCATGCGAGACATTTTTACTTAAGGAGCAAATAGACCTAAAAAAAAAAAAAATGTGAAAACTTGTTTTAAATGAAGTATTAAAGATGACAAAAATCCTTTTTATAAGCCTCACCAACTATAGGCCCAGCTTTAACCCCGCGTTTGAGTAGCGCGGCCTTGAGGTCATTGTCAGTCAAGCTACTGGGAACAGGCATCTCTGCATCCTCTGGATCCTTCTTGTGCTAAGACGACAAGATTTGCTTGATTTAAAGACGTAACAAAAACCTCAAGTTAAACATCAGCAAGTCCCAGGTGTGGGAGATGGAAATAAAAACAGCTGGAGGATGGCACTTATAGATAGGTAGATATCAATACTTACAGATATTAGTACTGACATCTACCTCTGACAGGTAATGGATACATGGACTATCCGATTAGACAAGCTGGATCAAAATAAGCACCAATTCTGACCAATGAAACAGATTATCAGCCATGATGTGTCTAATCCACAATGCAATACTTTAATTTCTTTAACGCTGTTATTTATATATAAAATTTAACATATTTTCAGTTTTATTTACATTACAGCCAAAGTTAGGGTTTTTTTGTGCCCAATCAATCCCTAGCATAGAGGCTTGACATTTGATGGAAGAAAGAAAAAAGGGGGGGGGCATCAGATTATTAGTGCTCTACATTAAGCCACTGGTTCTGATATGCAAAAGAAAGTATGTAATATTAGAGAAAATATAGGAAAATAATTTGGTACATCAGTTTTCTATTAACAAAGAACACATAAAATGACAGAAGTTAGTAGTTCAGTTAAATTAGTATTGGTCCTGTCTTTATGGTTGTCATGAAGCTCTTATCAGAAGATACGTCAGCTTCTTTCAGCATGCATCATAATTCAAAAAAGGAAAACAAAATGACCCACAAGTGAATACCAAATATGTATCGGTTTAAACTACTATTCAGTTCATATTACACCAGTTTCTAAATCTAAAACTGATAATATACAGTCTTTAATTTTGACTTTATAGCCAAAACAGCAAGTCTTTCAACTTCCAAGCAAGTGCCAGCGTTCCCCTTCATTGCAGATATATGAGCGTGACAGGTGTGCACACGACTGTAATGACAGCCTCCATTATAAACAGCTCGTGTAACTTACACCAACTGTACAGCTGGTACAGTAGTTTAAGTGTTTAAGGTCCTCAAGTGTGCAACAGCAAGAGGGCTGTTAGGAAGCAATGACCCAGCTCTCCCCTCCACGCGTCCACAGCACACGGCTGCGGACTTAGCGCTGCCTCAGTGTGAATTAATTCAAACCAGTTATTAGCAATGTCTAGCATTTTATATATGAAATTGTCACAACTGACCCCCCCCCCTTAAGTTCATATTTACTCTGCATAAGTTTATCATAGAAAATACCGAGGCCACCAAGGATGAACTCACTGTAACTTCTACGCAGTCGTCCTCGTCGCTGGAGAAACTCGCTGCGTTTTTCTGATCGACGTGTTTCAGGTGCAGCTCCACATATACCTCCTTTTTGCTCGCCGCGGGTGGCAGGGCGACGTTATGAGCAACTAAAATTGACTTCAGTCGAGTTTTAGAGAGATGAGCAGGATCCTCCACAAACGGCATTTCACAAGGACCAGGCGGAACTTAAGGAAAACAAAACCTTAGATTTGCGTCTCCGTTAGACGTCCTCGGTGGCGCTGCGAAGAAACCCTTCCGCTTTTGCTCAGACAATCAGTATGGATTGAGAACAGCTGCAACCGAAGACTTGATTGACAGAAGGTAACCTAGCTTCACATACAACAGGCCAACGAACTAACAGCTACCTCGGCTCTTTTTGAATTTAAATACGTTCAAATTTGTTTTAAGGCCTGTATAAAGCCTATGTGTAAAAGTCAGAGTTAATGAACACTTTTGAAATGCTATAGAAGGAAAAACACTAGTGTTGCTTGCCTATTTTGAGTGCCCTAATGTGGTGGGATTCAGACATTAAATTAACGTATAGTGCATACGTGTATGCAGTGTTATTTTTAATTTTCTCTCTCTCCAGTGGGAGAAGTTGTTAGGAACCTCGTATTTGACAGACAGATCATCACAGTTGAATTTAAGGGGGGGGAAATGCATCCAAGCAATCTCAGTGAAATATCTACATACCTTTGACCTGCAGGCGTGACCCAGGCTTTGGTTGCTGCGGGCACTGCGTTTCTGACGCATGCTGCTGCTGAGGCAACATTTTGACAGGAGTGATGCATTCGCCCCGTACAATTGGTGAGTACTTCCTTCCTAACACCTGTGAACAGATGAAGAATAAAAGGAAACACTTGTTTAGTTGAGTATCTGCAATGCAGGGTGCCTAATATGTTCCACTGAGGACTCCCGGCGCACCCACCCCTACTGTTTAAAGCCCTACAGGAGGCATCTCTATCAGCAAACGTGGCTTGTGTCAAACTTGAATCCTTTTTTTAGAATTGCTTTTATAGCAAACGGTGCTTTTCACGTTTTGCTTTAAGTGCTGCAAAAAGTTAAAACTGAGAAGAATAAAATCAAACTCCAAAGGTATGTCATTAGCTTAGCTCCAGTTTAGAGTGGTTAAAAAAACAAACCTCATTTTAGTCAAAGTCGCATGAACCCTATTATTGTGTCCTCTGAAGCTGTTTCCAAATGCCTGAGGTTACATCAGGGATTGCTGGCATACTGTAACAGCTTGGATCATTTTTATTAATTTGTCCCACTTCAGTTGTTTTCACTTACTTTTAAGTTACTTTTGTAACATTTACAATTCACTATCTCACATTCCAGAATTCATTTTTGACTCCAAGTTACTGGTAATCTAACAAATCTAACAGTTGCTGCACTCCCACATTTCCAATATCTGCAGAAATGTAAACTACAATGTAATTCATAGAAACAATTAATATTTAACAATTAATATTTGTGTGATTAGACCTGTTCCCACCAGTTTGACTAATAATAATAATAATATATATTTTTAATACTACACTGTTGTGATAACATTTTCCCTTTGTGAAAACTTTGAGGACTTTCCACATCATGCAATTTCCATCAAGTCGTGAGATCACTGTCAAGGGTGATGATCTCAATAACTGAGTTCACTTCAGTGATTAATTTGTATTTGCTGTTGTATTTCCATATTCTTGGGATACAGCAATACGAAAACCAGTGGAAACATTGTAGAGCATAATGTAAATCCCCAGTAACAGAAGATAAAAGCATTATATCGATTATTCCTCTGCCCTTGTGCATCCTGGTCAGCGGACAGAAATTCCTATTCCACAGCACGCACATAATGTTTAGCTGCAGCTTAGGTGCAGTTCGGCTCACCGTGTGCTGATTTTTGATGTAACAATCAGGTCTTGTTTAGCATGCAGCTATGTTTTAAACCCCTGCGACTTCTGATTTAGCTGGACTGGTTCTAAATGCAGCTAAGCTGGCCAGAAGCTCAAGCTCAAACTGTCCTCTCAGACAGGATTAGTCTCTGTGTCCAGAGTTCCTTGTCTTGCCTTCAGGCTCACACTATAAACCACTGAAGATTAGAAACCTGCAGAGTAATAAAAGAGATCATTGCAAAGTCATTTAACTCACTCATTTGTTCCAGGTACAGTCAATGTTCAACAGTAACTCTTTAAGTTCTGAACCCTTCCTCTTGTCTAGATTCATAAGATGCGTATATACACTCACCAGCCACTTAATTTGGTACACCTTGCAGGTACTAGGTTGGACCTGTTTTTGCCTTAAAATTGTTTTAGTTCTTCATGGCATAGATTCAGCATGATGCTGGAAACATTCCTCAGAGATTTTGGTTCATACTGACATGACGGCACCACACAGTTGCTCCAGATATGATGGCTGCACATCCATGATGCCAAAGATGCAAAGGTGCTCTACTGGATTGAGCTCTGGTGACTGTGGAGGTCATTTGAGTATGGTGAATTGATTGTCATGTTCAAGAAACCAATTTAAGATCATTTGACCTTTGTGACATGGCATCCTGTTGGAAGCAACCATCAGAAGATGGATACACTGTGGTCAATAAGGGATGGACATGGTCGGCAGCAACACTCAGGTAGGCTGTGGCATTTGAACAATGCTAAATTGGTACTAAGGGACCCAAGGTGTGCCAAGAAGATATCCTCCACACATCACACCACTGCTAGCCTGAACCATTGATACAAGGCATGAAGCATCCATGCTTTTGTGTTGTTTATGCCAAATACTGATCTTACCATCTGAATATTGCAGCAGAAATCAAGGCTCATCTGACCAGGCAATTTTTGTATTTCTATTATCCATTTTAGTGAGCTTGTACAAACTGTAGACTGTTCTACAGCACTGGCACCTGGCATGGTCCTCTGCTACTGTAGCCCATCTGCTTCAGGGTTTGATGTGTTCTGCATTCAGAGGTGCTCTTCTGCATACCTTGGTTGTATCAGGTGGTTATTTGAGTTACTGTTTCCTTCCTATAAGCTCAAAGCAGTCTGGCCATTGTTGAAAAGCATTTTGTTCAGAAAACTGCCGCTCACTGGATATTTTCTCTTTTTCAGACCATTCTCTGCAAACCGTAGAGATGGTTTTGTGGGAAAATTCCAGCAGATCAGCAACTGAAAGGGTTAGGGTAGCCTGTCTTGCACCAACAACCATGCCATGCTCAGTCATTTAAATCACCTTTCTTCTCCATTCTGATGCTCTCTTTGAACTTCAGCAGGCTGATCTGACCATATCTACATGCCTAAATGCATTGAGTTGGTTAGATATTTGTGTTAACAAGCAGTAACCTAATGAAGTGGCTGGTGAGTGTATTTAGGTAATTATATACTCAAATTTGCATTGTTCTGTTTGGTATCGTCAAATACAGTGACACACAGATAAACGTGGTAGCCATTTTGATCTGTTTGGCTGATATGCTGGCATCATATCTCAAAATCTGACCTGAAATGAACTGTGTGACAGAGCAGCAAGATGTATTATGACTAGAATGCCACCGACCACCTGAACAACACATGAGTTATTTTATTCAGGTTACCTCAAACATATGTACCTAGATAGCACATATGAAATGACTATAGAGTGGGTGTTTACACTACAGTCATATTTGAGTTTCACTTAAACAGGCGTGGTCACCTGCTGAGTTATCGCTTACTGTTATTAACTTGCACCATTTTTAGATCAGCTCAATGGAAGTTGTGAACAAGTATGCTGTTTTATATTGATCCACAGTGCTGCACTTGTGCAGTAGCTTTTGTGGCATATTTAGAGCAAACAGTCAAGGCCATTGTGTTAAAATTGATAAAATATTATGACAACTATGCTCTCTGTCTTCATAAATCATCACATTTTGTGGTTTTAAATATCAAAGACAAAAAGATGAAATGGTAGGAGTTGTTGGGGGTCAAGAGGCTAAATGCATTTTGAATCCTTTTGAAAAAATCTACTTAAGGAACAGCAGGCAAACCACAGCAATCCACGTGTGAAGCACTTCATAAAAGTGCTATGATTGCTCAGTTAGTTCAAGTGCAAGCTACTTACTCATGACATTAGTTTTGAATTGAATTGTTAGCTTCTCTACATTCTAAATTTTTAAAAAAAAGCAATCTATTAAAACAATCAGCCCCAGCACTATATCAAACCAAAATATTCAAGATTTGCAAATGTGAGTTTTTGCATCAATAAATGCGTCATTTGTGATGGATATTTTACAGTATACAGTAATTGTTACTTGAATTTTAATCCAAGTTCTTTCATTTATTGATTGCCTAATAACCAATATTTTTAGAAAGCAAATGCATAAACAAATATGTAATGGAAATATTGCTTTTTTTTTGTTGCTTTTTTTTAAATGACATAACCTGAACCCAAACAAACACTTAGTAACTGAATCACAACACAACGGTACCCAAGAGGTGTTTTTGGTGTGAAGAGTTGGAGGCAAAAGGTGCTTTTGCCCAGAGGGCTCTAAGGATTCCCTAAGGGTAAATACCCACTGAAGACCTGCCCCCCCTTCAAACCACCAGCAGGTATGCTTAAAGTGACTTTATAATCAGTGATTTATTTATTTATTTTTAATTGCTTTGGTTTTTTTTTTTTGGTAAATATTTGATTTGTTTTCTTTTCAAATGCCAGTTGCTGGTTCTGCACTTACAGTCTTGACCAATCACCTATGTTGACTAGCAGTTCCTGAGGCAAGATCTCAGAGCTAGGAAGCCCCCACCCCCCTTTTGGCATCTCCTCTTTCATCTTGTTAAAAAAGTGGGGTGTTTCCTCCAACAGTTAAAAGACATGTGAAAAAGTATCTGGGCTGAGGAGTGATTAACAGAATAGGCTTTAAAAGTCTTCAAGCTCCACTTTAAATGGGTAGGTTGCACAGAATCTTCCACATTACCGTGAATTAAACACTCTGCATGCATGCAAAGAGTCGTGACTATGACAGTAAACTTCCCACTAGAAAACAAGGCTCTTTGTGGCTGTTTTAGAATGGCTGGCAGCAGCAATAAAAGATTTGTTTCATTTCCTTAACCATCTGCTAAGTCGCAAATTTTATGAAATCTAGTCAGTCATTTCCCAAAAACATCCCTAGGAAAATGACTTATGTAAGCTCCAACTGCCCCACAACTTCAAAAGTTTGATCCAAAAAAGCTTCGTGATCTCGACAGCTCCAGGGTACAGCTTTGTTGATATAATTACACAAGGTTTCAGAGGCAACAAATAGCTGGTTTAAATAAAATGCCACAAAACCCAAAGTAACATAAATCATCCCACATGCTGGTAATACATTATTCGTAATTTATCATTCCCTAACTAGTTTGGGCTTGATTTTTTTCTTTCTTTCTTTTGCAAATGAAAGAAAATCATAATAAAGACACCTAGCAAATAAATCTTCAAAGAGAGTTCCTCAGTTGAAAGTTCACTGTGTGTCCAATGGCTTTAAACCCTACATGACATGTTAGAAAGAACTCACATAGGAATAGAAAGCCATAAGACGCATGTGTGGTTTGATTTGGAGAACAATAATACGCAATCAGTGATTCGGATGCATTCAGAGAACTCGTGCATTTAAGTCTCAGAGCTTGAAAACAAAAAGAAAGGGAAAAACAAGGGTAGGTTGCAGACAGCATTCAGGATTTAAAACTCACATCCGCATGAATAATTAACTAAAGAAAGTGGAAGTATTCTTCTGAGGCCCAGGGGAGTAAAATGAGACTGTCTTGCGAGTCATTAGACAGTAGAAATTGTATTTTTCACAGCACAGACTCAAATAAATTGACCCCTTGCTGATGTTTGAATCTTAGAGCAGTATTCTGCAAGCTCTTCAGTTCCTGGGGGGGTTTGGCGAATAATCTTTGATTAAAAATGCTGTTTTAAATCAGTGTCTACAGAGAAAAGGTGCAGTGTTAATCAAAAGGATTTTGTTTCTGAATTCACAACACATTACATAAACTATATTCTCTAGCAACCCATGCCTGACTTCATTAGGCACAAATGAGATCACTTCCCGGCACTGGGCACAGAGCTTTGCAATTTTTAATAAAATACCAGAGATATTTTCACAAAAATAAAGACAGCATTTTCATGCATTCTCAAAATGAAAACCATCATGCTGATAGGTTGAGCTTCATTCATGCACAGAAAAATCATCAATGCACATGTTATAGTTCATTTTATGTGCATCATGCATTCATGATTCTTCATTACTATTCTCCCCCCCCCCAAAAAAGAAAAAGTAACAGTTTATTTAGAATATTTCCATACACTTAACTGAAAAACCAGACTGATAACTACAATTTTAAGCACTGCTAACTGTGTTCTGGGCCCTTTTCAACCTCTCAGTGAGTGAAGACTAAGAACTCAAGCTATGCAGGCCAAATCTGCTCACCCAGATGTCTCCTCAGAAAATAGTAGCCTTTATAAAAACATGAAAAATCTTGTGGACAGAGAGGAAAAGGGCCACTATGGAGGACAGAGGAGGCATTTGTTGACATTGTATCAAGTGCAACTCTGAGGTATTTGAGGCACAGAGAGGCCAGGTATTTGTCAGTCAGTGTTTCTTGTGCTTTTGCTGTCTCCAACTCAAACAACAAAAGCCCCATTGAGACAGCCTCCTTTTTTTTCTCCTTTTTTTTTTTCCTCCTCCTGGACGAGCACACAAAGCTTCCTGTACTAGGCTGCAACTGTCCAGCACTGAGACAACCACTTTTAGTTGTACTTTTATGCACCTGTTTTATGTTGCACTAGGAAGTGCATAAAATACTTTATAAGACATTTTCTCTCATAACTTTTCTACATTTAACATTGCTTTTTATGTGGTCACATGGCCTAACTTCCATACAAGACAACTTTTATTCTACAGAGCTAACAAAATGAAGCACAAGCACAGCAGGATTTCTTGAGGTTCTCAGCCTATCCAATCATCAGATTGTTGACACACTTAGATCAATATCTCACTGGCCTTACATATGCTGGATATCCGCATGACCTCTGACAGACAGCATTTTCTACTTATTGGAGGAAAGTGTTTACTCAATCAGCCTTTTCCAGGTTCCAAAAAAGACCACTGGCACTGAGCTTCAGGGAGCCTGTGCTCGTGCATGTCTCAGCATAAATTAGTAAAGCCCCTGTGTCAGACTCTGTCCAGACGAGAAGGTGAATCTCAGCCACAGGCCGGATTAGCTTTAATCCCTAAACATCGTACATGGTCCTTCTCAGCTGGGAGCCAATTCAGGCAATCAGCATTGTCCAGATGTTTTTAAAAGGCTTTTGATTATGGCCACGTTTTATTATTTCCAATACATTCCTCTCTTTTATGGCAGAGATGTATAAGCAGTATGCAAACTTTCTCTACAAAAATACAGATGCAAATGTACAACAGCACAGCAAACCTGATATCTGGACACTGATTTTGACTGTTTATAAAAGATCTGGGGGGTTGTTATCCTGTACTTAATTGTAATTTATCAAACACACACATAAAAGCATTTCATTTACGGACAAGACAGCCAAACACATTGAAGTACTGCATAGAACACATAAAAGCCCTAGAACATTACTGAAGCTGCTTCTTTTCCTCACTGTCAGCCTTGATGAGAACAAACGACCGTTCTGACCAGCACACTTCTTAAAGTCGTGGTGACCTGCATTTATATTGCCCGATGCATTCCTGTGCTATAAATCTGACTCTTACCTCCTTCTCCCTCTCCTGCGTCCCTCGCTGGACCAAGTATGGCATCCCCTCAGCCTAATACTGTATGGAGAGACAATGGGTAGTGGGGGGAGGAGTTACTATGTGAGCTGGAGCTAGAGTGGGGAGACAGAGGGAGTAAAAGCAGAATGAAAACTGGGAGAGAGAGAGAGAGGGAGAGAGAGGGGGAGATAAGGGGGGGGGCTCAGGAGGGAGATCGTTCGCTCACAATACTCTCAAAACACAAATCTGATGAAACGTTACATGAATGGCAATTCTAGACCCCCCACTTCCCCCCTCTTCCCACCACTCCTCAAATACGGTGAAAACAGCAATCCAAAATCTCTCTTCATGTGGGAAATGTAAGGAAAAACAAGAGACTGTGAGAGAATGGGTCCTGATTTTAAACAAGTCCCTTTCTTTGGCTTTCTTTGAATGAGTTCTTAAGATTCGTAGTTGGCAGAGTGCCCATGGGTCCTGGATGGAAAAGGATAAAAGAGGGGCTGAGGTAGGGGGGCTGTCTATTGTGTTTGTTCCCTTCCTTTCAGTCTTGGCACTCCAGTTGATCTTTGCAGCCAGTTTGCTGAATATTCCACTCATTTATTCCTTGGTTGTATACAGAAGATTACATTTTTTTAAATTTTTTTTTGGAGACAAACTTTGTTTTTTGTCATTCTGCACATACGGCGTTGACAGTCTGGGTTTAAAATGTTAAGGTCTCAAGCCGATGCTTCCCTGAAGCGCCTGGTGTCTTTATAGCTTCTCAAGCTTTGGTTGGGCCTCTTTTCTCCCTTCTTTGTCCTCCTTACAGTCCATCACTGGTAGAGGGAGACTGCTGTTTTGCCTCGTGAATCTGAGCTGAAGACAGCAGGTGCCGTTGCCCCTCTCTGAGCCACACTCAATCACAGCTTTCTCCCCCTCCATCCATTTCCTCTACTAATACCCCCTCCTCACATTGACAGGGGGAGAAGGGGGGTGGGGGGTGGATAAAGAGAATGAGCTACTGTATAATGAAACACACCCAGAGAAAAGATGCAGTTTGCTGAAGGTTTTAATTGAGTGACGTCACATCGGTGCGGTTGGAATGGCTTCATGAGTCGTGTGACACAGAGCAAAGTCGATCATGTAAACAGTGTAAAGGATTAATGCAACTGTATCACTTGTCAGTCACCACTGTGCTTCTCACTGCTGCTTGTGCTGCATCAGTGCCGCAAGAGAAGCCCTGTTTTCACTCAGTCTGCCTCCCCACCCCTCTTCCTCCTTACCCACAAACCCTTCTTTCCCTCTCGCTGTCTTCCTCTTGCTTTCCCTCAAATAGACACACAGGCTTGGTTCATTACTATTCACCAGGTTTCACTAAGACACGCATCATTGCTCTGCTCTCTACAACTGTGTCGGGGGGGGGGTGTAGGAGGACAGAGAAGGAGAAGAAGGGAAAAGCAAGAGACATCTTATGATAGAAAAGAATAAATCACTATTGTTTTCTGTGTCCGGACATGTGTACTAACATATATTACCAGACAGCTGCATGCATGAGTTGTTCTTCCTTGTGGCTGACAGAAAAATCTTTAGGGGAACAAAGCTGGTTCAGTCCTCAGTGCAGAAATCTGTTATCCTTTGTGGGGTTTTGAATTCATCACTTGCCTTTCAATGAATCCACTGAGGTCATGCATACACTATCACAGTATTCAAATTATTATCTGCACTAATATACTGACAAACCATTTCATCCATGAAAATGGGCACGATGCTTGATTTCTTTTCGTGTGTTGGCTCCGTCTAAGGCATCTGCAGTCTAGATCACTTCACTGTGAAACTAATCCTTTGTTATGCTGCTTTTAATTGTATTCTTTACTCAGCTGTTGTCACTAGATTACAGTTATTCACAGACTAACAGCAAAACCACAAGGGAGGAGAAACTATGGGACAGGGCTAAATGGATTTACTGGTAAGAGGAGCTGCAGCGATTAGACAGTCCTCAAACTGACAGCTATTATGATAATAATTGATGTTATGACTGAAAGTTCCCTGATTTCAGCTTATCAAATATTAGTATTTCAATGCTGTAATCTGTGGTATCCAATATTCTTTTTACTGTCCATATATTTGTGAATAACCTTGTAAAAAATGTAGTGAGCATTTTCTTTCACTATTTTTGTTTTTAATTTATTTAAATGGCCAAACAAATACTCGGCCAATTAGTCAGTGGTGAAATCACTGTCATGTTAGCCTCTACTAAACCTTGTGAGTTGGACTTGAGTAGCATCTGATGAGTAATATTCAAAGATTTAATGTAATATTATAAATTAGAGCCCATCAAAGGCAGTAAAATCACTCTGAGAGGTTTTAATGTCAGCTTTAAAGCATTAGATGAACAAATCAGAACAGAGCAAAAAGCTGACGAGATGTGTAAAAAAGTGAACCTTTTAGAAATACATCTATAAATGTTTTTGTATTATCTGTCACAAACAGATGTCGTACTGGTGCAAATATGGCATAATTAGCTATTAAACAGCTATCAACAGAAGCAGTACTGCTCTACTGATCTGAACTACACAAGCTCCAGATGTGAGATCAGCTGCTGTGCTTTGAGCAGTCCTTGGTGTGAAATCCTGACTGAAGTCTTTGGATAATAATCAATGGTCCACTGAACTTATACATCAATTCAGATATTATTATAGCCTCAACTGTTAGAGTAAAAGGGTATTACTCAGTCCGGTTCATTACAAAACCCAAGTGACCTCCTCAAAGATGATTTATACTCCTTAGAATACAAGAAACTCCTTTCAGATTTGTGGAAAAACTCTGGAGCTACATTAGAAGAAAAGTTCCACAAGGCCAGGGCTTATTTCTCTTCCTTTCTTCTTTTTACTAATATGTGTATACTACTCGTGCCACAGAGAATGTTTTGTTTGAATTTTTCTGTTTTCTTTTTTTTCTTTTTCTTTTTTTTTGTCAGCATAAATAGTCAACATTGTTAATTAGTGTACCTGCTAAATGTTTACTGAGGGCATATTCCATTCATTTTCTCTGCAATAGCCACAAGAAGTAACAAAAAAGTTTGGGTTTTTTTGTTTTTTTACAGAATAGGATTATTCATTGGAAAATAGTCAAGTCATTTATTTTTGTCATTAATGTTTTCATAATCATTTATCCTGTTTACTGTCAAAATCCCTTCTCAGCAGGGTTCTTATGCAAGGTGGGATAGAAAATGCACAGAATTATAAGCACAGAACTATAATGTGCAAAAGACCCCTGAAGCTAATACTACACACTAATTACAGTATTTTAATTATTAGAAATCAGAAGAAAATTAATAGGAGATCTTAGTTATCATTTAAAGATGGTTTAAATAAATGATCCTGGCTTTTTTCTTTTTCTTTTTTTTAATGTTACAGGGAAAGATCATTACTTTGTTTAGTACCACGCAAGTCATGTTTGACCACATCAAGCATTCAACTGGACATCCTTACTTTTGTTTTTCCTCAAATATGGTAAATCAATTGAATTTTCTCCCAGTGGGAACCCCATCCTATACAGCAGTTTAGATCTTAGTTGGAGCCACACCTGAGATGACCTGAAGGCTGTGCTACAAAGCGAGATTTCTGGGTTAGCGAGCTATGTCAAACTTCAAGTCAGAGTTTTCTGTGCCATGAAGGTGGTTCATGGTTACCTGACTAAATCACTGTGGTGACTTGCGGGGAACATAACCTTGTTTGGTGCAGGTTATATTTGGAGCTTTAGTTTCAAGTCATATGGAAGTGCTAGGTTTCCACTTTTTAAAAAATTTATAGTATGCTTTAAGTGCTCAGTAAATTTTAAATGGCACGAACTGTGCATCTCATTGTCACTGGAATTTGCATGCATTCAGCTGGTGATGCAGAAAAATGTATAAATGTTTTTGCGCTAATCTGCTAAGTCTGTCTTACACTGCTGGAATTGCAGCAATTAGATCACAGATTAGAAAATTGATTAGTTATATTTGTAGGATATTTATCACCAAGAATACGTACTCAATCAATATAATTCATTTCACATTGACTTGGCAACAAACTGAAGCGATTTCCACATCCATTAATGTTTGCACTGCATGTATCCAGTTTAAAGCGCACACACAGTGTTAAAATAAATATACAGTAATTTTTTTTAAAAATTGCTGAGTGTCTTCTGCACTAATCTATTGTCTTATTTGCAATAGTGTTGCATTTGTTATTTTTTGTTCTTTATAGATTTTTATCAGCATTTTATCACCATCATCTCATAACATCTGAGCAGGCAGCAGAAGAAGAGTCATGCAATGCATGAAACACCCTAGTCTGAAGCAGAAAGGCTATGTTAACAGACTGTTGATAAACACCATCATGATACCGGTCATCACTGACTGGGGTTTTAGACTTTGTCAAGCCAGCTAACGCAAAGAAAGCTATGCTGGCTATGTAGAATACCCCTCTTCACAGTGCACTCCTCTGTGCAATGAAAGGTGCTTGTTCAAAGAATGAACCCTGTAATCAGTTTAAAATAACTAATTTCTCATTTAAGCATTGTTTAAATTCCTCTGAATGATTACAATTATACTAGATTTGTATATTCAAGCACACATTTTCACAAGGGGGCTAGATCTTAACTGCTTCACCAAATGCTAGGTTGAAAGCACAGAGCTTCAGAGAATGGCACTGTTTTGCCCCGCAGTCATTTCTGTTTGCATACCACATTTCCCTGGCTCTATTTTGAGCCTGAGGAGATGTGAGGGGGTGCACTGCAGGGCATTTCCATCCAGGGCTGCAGGGACTGTGGCAGAAATGTGGATAGGTGACTGATAATTTCTTATTGCCTCAGAAGGAACCTGTGTCATGGGTGCTTTAGATTATCTCTTCACTTGTGTTAATGCATGCACTGATTGATGTTTACCTATCTGAGTTTATAATGGTATACAGACTTATTGTGACTTATTTCTTCTCATGGTCATTAAAGTGTTTATTTTATTAACACAGGTTATTGAATATACACAAATATTTGAAGATGTATTCATAAAACAGTTGACACGATAAATTTTGCTAAGCCAGTTTATTGGGCCCTAAATGAACACTGTATCATATGTAGAAGCAAATATTAGTGGTAAGACGGGGGGGGGTGCAGCAATCATCTTATGATTCCTGTCACATTGTCCTGGCACTGTCTCAGGCCTCTGATTGAAGATTGGATAAATGTCAGCTTATGGAGATGAGACAGAAGCGCAAGGCAATGCTGTTTTGGACCTTAATATAGCTGCCATCAGCAACCATGTACTCCACTAAGAAATGCTGTGCTATAAAGTTAGACAGTAAAATTTTAAATGGACTGCATAAATATATTGTGCTTTCTGGACACTCAAATGTCTCTATCCTCTGCATTGCTTTGCAAGTAAGAATAGAGAGTACAACTGCTTGCAAAATATTTAACTGTGGTAATTTTATATCTTCAATACTCTGAATTTGGCTCATATTTGTATCTTTTTCCTTCTAAAGGTTTGATTTTAATTATTTAAAAAAATTTTCACAGAGGCAAACCAAATTGGGTTTGCCTTGAATGTGGATGACGGCGATGCTTTTACACCATCTAGTGTTGAAATGTAGAAGATGGAAGAGAAGTACTCTGTTCTTGTTCTTGGAAAGTGGAAAACATTCAAGACCATTAACAATCTTCCCATCAGCCTGTGCAATGCTCAGAGAAATTGCAAAAACCCAAGAGCTACATCTCAGACTCTACAAACCTCAGTTGGCATGTTAAATGTTAAAATTCATGACCGTACAATTAGAAAAAGACTGAACTTTGACTTGTGTGCAAGGGTTACTAAGGAGAATATGGCACCATGGTTTAGCTTTGCAAAGTTGCATCTAAAAAAAAAAAAAACACAAGACTTCTGAAATAATTCCCTTTGGATAGACAAGGCCAGAGTGGAGATAATGCGCAGTGCAACAGCATAAAACACAGCACAAATGCCTCATACAAATTGTCAAGCACAGTGGTAGAGGGGCGATAATTTGGGGTGGTTTTCCAGCCACAGGACCTGGGCACTTTGCAGTCATTGAGTCACCATGAGCTCCTTTGTATACCAAAGTATTCTACAGTCAAATGTGAGGCCATCTGTACAGCAGCAAAGCTTGGTCCAAATTGGGTCGTGCAATAGGACAGTGATCCCAAGCACATCAACAAATCTACAATAGAGTGACTGAAAAAGGAAAAAATCAAGGTGTTGCAATGGTCCAGTCAAAGTCCAGCCTTCAAGCTGTCTGAAAAGCCAAGGCAGTACCTGAAGAGAGCTGCACATAAATGAATACCCACAAACCTCAATGAGCTGATGCAACATTGTAAATAAGAGTGGGCCAAAATTCCTCCACAATGATTTGAAAGACTGAGTCATATAGAAAACCATTACTTCAAGTTATTGTTGCTATAAGTGGTTCTACAAGCTGTTGAATCATATGTATTTCACACATTACTTTTACACTTTGGCTTAGTTTTCATTAAATGAATAATTATACAGTGCAAGATCTTGTTCTGCGGTCATCTGAGGTTGTATTTAATTTAAAAAAAACTGGCAAGGACCAAATTTATTTATTTTTTATTATGCCCTATGTTTTATGTATTGCATATTATTGTATTACACATTCAATGATTTCAATGATTGTAATTGGCCATTCATCTATCTATCATTACAGTTCAAATAATTGTGAACTTTACATAATTTTTAAATATTGGCACATAACATCGTTTCTGGTATTTGATATTTCTAATGAGATGATCTGAGAGCTTTTTTGCCACAGGCAATCTGAAAAGTTGAAGGCTGCAGTTAAAATAAACTCACAAGAGACTTTTTAGTAAAGTAGGAGAGATCTTATGTTTGACTTTCTAATTTGGATTAGATTAGGTTACAGTTTAAAAACTGATGAAATATTTTGCATCAAAATTTAATAAAAACTATTTTAAATGTCAAATTGGGTGAACATGCTTAAACTATACAAGTATAGTGATTTTTTTTTTTTTTTTTTTTAAAGGCACTATTGAGGCACATGTGTTATCTTTTCCTAAACTAGCCAAGGTAAATACGGTCATTCAAAAGTAGATGTCCTGCTTCAGTAGCCAGAAACTGCTGTTTATTTTTAACACTCCCAGACATGCTAAGAAGATGTTAGTTGACAATTACCCAAAGAAGGCTTCTCCTGTGGCTGCATCTCCAGAAGAGGAAATGGATGTTAATGAATGCCTGTTGTCTAAACAAGCATATTTCTAAAGTTAAAGTAGCTGACCTTCATTTCCACATAGCAGGCAAATCAGTTACATATCCTACAGGGCTAACTGTGTGAATCTGAAATATAACAGTGTGGAAGGATACAGCTACAGAAAAATGTGACTGTGTGTGAGAGGTGCAAATATAATACATGAAATGGGGAAAAAAAAAGATTTATTTTTTGAAAAAGACTTCTGACATAATGCATGCATTATGTGTAGAGGCAAACGCGGTCGCTGCAGAAGGCAATAAGGACCACATACACGTGTTACATTGCTGATTACTGCTAAAATAAAATCAGACTAATAAAATACTATAAATAAAAAGATTTGGGTTATCAATACCTGAATATATAGTGCAGTAAAAATCCTAGTATCTTTTACTGTGCCAGTGTCTGTCGTGAAACCCCACGATTAAACATGAACACATTTGGTTTTAATGAAAAACCTGTGAAGTGTCTTTGCTTCAACATTTTACAACCTTGCCGGAAGCCCATGCTTGACCACAACTAGTAGAGCTTTGCTTCTTTTATGCAATCATTATAGGGATTAGCTAGTAACTCCATTCATCCCTCCATCCATTTTCTTCCGCTTATCCAAAGGTATTAAGTCCGTTATTTTATTCATACAGCTGAAGGTCAAATAATTCAACAGCTGACTCATCGTACTTCATTATTGAATTCAGATTTAAATCCATGTAGCTGTTAAGTGTGACTCTCCCAAATATCTAAATCATGCTGCAGCCTTGAGACATGCTTTGTCTGCCAGTTTCTCTGCAGGTTAACATCAATTTTTAAAAAAGGAGGTCAAGGTAAAGATTGCAGTTCCATTTCACATATTAATTATCCTCATCTGCCATCCTGAACTTCAGACTGGGACGTACACTCCCGCTGGCAAGAAAATAAAAATTAAGATATTTTAGAGACATATTTGATAAGTTTTGCTCAAAACCTTCCAGTGAATTGAACAAACTCTTAATTGATCCCAGAGATAAACGTCATTGTGACAACAGTTTAATATACAGTATATCACAAAACAACTGAAAAACGCCTGAAGGAGGAAAACTCGGCAAACATTTTAACAGCTCTATGTTGCCTATGGTGCTTTGAGCTAAATGCTATAATATGCATGCTGACATGCTCAAAATGGCAATGGTACGTTTAGGCATCTAAGTTTAATATGTTAGCAGTACTGCACAAAAAAGAGGGGGGCGTCATTAAATTAATTGTATTTCATCCTCAGGGGGAATGTCCATTACACAATTTATCAAGACCATGCATATCTGTTAATGTGTGATTAATGGCAGTCAATCCAATAATTTTAAGAGCCGAAAATTTTATACTCAGTGGAATTAAAGAAAAAAGTAGGGAGGCTTCATTATCCTTGGACAATGAATGTCTAATCAAATCCATCAGACTAGAAAAAAATGTGACAATGGACAGTTATAGTCACATCATATACATATATAATATACTGTAGACTATATATATATGTGTGTGTGTGTGTGTGTATAATTTTTTTAAAAATTGTATCCAATTCTAAACAAAAGTTACATTTGTTCAAGCTTTAACATGCATAAATAGATAGTGGCATTGTCTTATTAATTATAGATACATATATTTTATAACCACCAAATACTGTAACCCTATAACAAGTTGAGACTCAACCTATTTGCAGTCAGCTAACGTGAACACCATTTTTGATTTAACATTTTTTAGATTATTACACCAATGGACTAGTTCTTATATATAGCATTTTTCTACTCTGTCTGAGCACTCATGCAACACATTTACCCATTCATACAAGCACTTGCATGAGTAAGTAAGCTAAGTGCTTTTATTGTCTAACATTCACACTCATTCATACTCCAACGCTTGGGGTACAGTATCTTGCCCAGAGCAGCTAGGAATCGAACCGCTGACCTTCCGATCAGTAGGTGACCTGCTCTACCTCCTGAGCTACAGTCACCCAGAGCTGCCTTTGTAATCAGTATCTGAGTTGCCTAGGTCTCAAAGAAAAGCCAACCTGTCCATGACACACCCCTGTGTCATTGCTTCCCGAGCGGCCCATTTTCCACTGAATGATTCGACGTACCATGGCACATAAATGCACACTAGTTTGTAGTATTTCAGCTCACAGACCCATTTTCATTGCTAATCATTGACACAATTCAAATGGGGATATTTTCGTCAGAAGGATCTCCCACTTCACCCATTAACTCAGGAGGACATCCTTTTCAGTTAAGCAATACAAAGAGGTTAGGGCTTAAAGCTTTAAAAGGGATCAAGAAGCTCATTATGTTGCAGCATGCATCCAGAGAAACT
Source organism: Pterophyllum scalare (assembly GCA_024447675.2). Taxonomy (NCBI): domain Eukaryota; kingdom Metazoa; phylum Chordata; class Actinopteri; order Cichliformes; family Cichlidae; genus Pterophyllum; species Pterophyllum scalare. The sequence goes on along the minus strand of JAMQGT020002317.1, from coordinate 31,298 downwards.
TCACGAAGCTGCTTCCCCATTTTGCATTTGCAGCACTTGGTAGTAAAAAGGAAAAAAAAAAAAATTGAAAGTTTCACTGAGCTGCATCAATTTTTCACTGAGCCCAAGATGTTTGTGGATGAGCGGATTGTAACTCTGTTCAAAAGGAATGCCCAACACACGCTCACTTACTGGTGTGTTTTCTTTAGCTTTGGCCTCTGCATTGCTTTTCTTGGACCTACGATTTTAGACTTGCAGTGTCAAACCAACTCACAACTTAGTCAGATTACCTGGGTATTCTTTGCTCAGCAGTTCTGCTTATTGATTGGCAGCTCTATTGGTGGTGTTTTCAGGAGGACGTAAGTATCACAAGCTCACAACTAAAGTGTTATCTCTAGACTTGTCTGTGCAGTTGTTCTACGTGCATAAAAGACATGTATTTCTCCCTTTTCTTTCCTAAAGGTTATTCACTGCTCTTGCGGCATTATTTGTTTCTGCTCTTATCATCTCTGTAATATTTGCCATCATCCCTCTGTGCAATAATGTCCTCATTTTGGCCATTGGCATGGCTGTGTCTGGTTTGGCAATGGGTATCATTGACACCATTGCTAACATCCAACTGGTGACCATATATCAGAAGGACTCTGCTGTTTTCTTACAGGTGAAACAGTACTGACATGATCATATTTAGTGAGTAACTGATAGAAAAAGCAAATATGTCTGAATCTGCTATCAACTGTTACTGAGACAAAACCAGAATTTTTGTAAAAGATTCTCAATAGGAGCATATTGTCAAGTTAGGTGCTAGTAATATACTGTGTTCTTGAAAAACTGCAGTAGGTAACGTCCTTGGTCTTCCTACTTTTTTTTGCAGGCTCTTCATTTTTTCATTGGGTTCGGTGCCCTGGTGAGCCCCCTGATTGCAGATCCTTTCCTCTCAGAGACAGGCTGTGGGAATCACACAGGGAATGAGACTGAGGTCATATATCATTTCAGAAGCATGCTGAGAAACAGTCCCATCGTAGAGCACAGCATACCTCTGAACAACCTGTCCCATGGGGTAGAGAAAGAGGAGTCCAGTGTGCAGTATGCTTTCTGGATCATGGCACTTATTAATGTAAGACCATGAACAGATTTACATTGAATGAAGAAGGAGTTTCTTATTATATTATTATTGTTTCTTATGATGAGAGAAGGTAAAGAAATTGAATATTTGTGTACTTTCAGCTGCCTGTGCCCATTGCAGTTCTGTTACTGATGTATCGTGAGCAGCTGATCCCATGTTGCCCCAGTGGCACTCCAGGTCTTTTGGACAAGGATGAACTGGCAATGGAGAGCCAGCAGGGGGCCGTGGACCCAGCTGTGGAGCAGAATGACCATGAAGCTGGGGGTAAGCACATACAGGGAGAGATTTTTGCAACAGGACTTGTATTTTAAAATGGAAAATGCATAATTTTCTTGAAATTTCACCCTGCAATAAATGGCACTTTGTATGTACCGTTCTGTCATTTTTGTGCCTTTTTGCTCTGCCACAGGTCATGGGAGTATCTTTAGCTGCTGTCAGAATAACAACCTGCGTGAGCTGCCTGTATCCTTCTTTATGATTCATATTCTTGGAGGGATGGTGCTCTTTATGACTGATGGTATTGTGGTGAGTGAGGGGTGCAGATATATGAAATCATTTCACCTATTATTTTTACACATAAAGTTTTATGTGTACTTACAAAAACTGCTCCACATAAATCCCAGAAAGTAGGGCAAATGAAAGAACCTGGATTTTCATTGCAGGGTGCATATGCTGGCTTTGTATATACCTATGCTGTGGCACCACCGATGTCCTTGCCTCATAAGACAGCAGGTTACCTGGCCAGTGTCTTTTGGGCAGCTATAACTGCCGGACGTTTGCTGTCCATACCGCTCTCATATCGTTTCCAGCCTGTGAAACTGCTCATATTCAACCTGGTAAGGCCAATAAAACATTTAGAAGGCCATCATCACATCCCATTGCATACACGATAGAAATAAAATGTGCTGCAAATGTCAAACACTGTGATATTAATGCTAAATGGAGCATATTTCCTTTTCCTTGTTTTTACAGGCCGGAGTTATTGTTATTGTGTTGATGCTGCTTATTTTTTACACCAGCAGCATCTTTCTGTTTGTCGGGACCTGTTTATGTGGCTTCTTTCTGAGCAGCATATTCCCTTGTATGCTTGCTTATACTGAAGACATCCTTGACTACCAAGGTATGATGAAGTGTCTTTTGTGCAATAAGAATAACACAACAGTAGAATCAGTGCAAGAGGAGAAGAAATAAACCATGCATGTATTTTTACAGGATGTGCAACCTCTGTCCTGGTGACTAGTGCAGGAATGGGAGAGATGGTAATGCAGGTTCTGGTTGGCTCAGTAAGTGTGATAACTATCTTTGTTATTAGAGAGAGAGAGAGAGGGTGCAGAAGTTGAAAAATAGGCTTTTAATTGCAAAAAAGAAAAAATAAGCCGAGTGGAGATTTAAGATTCATGTTCAGGAGTTTAATTTTGCTGTCTCATCCAAAGATTATTCAGACTGAAGGCAGCTACAGCTTCCTGCTGTGTGGAATGATAATTGCCTGCATTGGTTTTATCCTCTTTTATTGGCCTCCTGCTGTTCCATCGAATGCACAGAGATTACCTCGCAGGTACAGCATCAGCGAGAATCCTCATACACTCCTTTTGAAATAAGTAATTGTAGGTGTGCTGAAGGTTTGTTTGTTTTCTTTGCTCATCAACCCCCTCTCCAAACAGGAACCTCAAAAAAGTCAGCCATGGTGGAAGAGCCAGCGGCAGAGCAGAACGGGACGGTCAAAACAGAACAGAGAGAGAACGAAGAAAATAGCCAAGAAATACAGACTAGTCGTCAGCTAACTGAAGACTAGTCGAGATGAAGTATTACATTGATCATCAAATACTTTGTGCCAGGGTACTTTTTTTTGTTTTTGCTACAGATGATATTATATTTGCAAAGCAGATAGTGTGCTGTTATAGATGATGGTTTGACCTCTTAATTTTTTTATAATTTTGGTATAATGGACACATTTTTCTGATTTAACTGTATTAACTGTTTTGGTATATGTGTATTAAAATATGGCAAGTACAAGAGTTGTTCTGGTGTGGTTAAATGATGTTTATTTTCTTTTACACTCAAAGGGGGTAGCCTCAGGTTTTACATTGTTTAACATCCAGGAGGACAAGTTAATCTATGAGAACTGAGACCAAATGAAGTGGAGTCATCCAGCCTTTGAGCAGTTAGTTACAGATTGACTGGCTAACTATAATAAAGTAGAAAAGTAGCAGCGGCATTAAGTTGGTCTTCCCACTGTCGCAGTTGCAGTACTAGTTCTTGTTTGCCACGCCCAGGTACATGCTGTTAACCTTGTCAACCCAGAGCCCACTGTCCATGGTCAGTATCATAAGCTGTACTGCCTACTGCCTCCAGTAGTTGTGCTAATTCTGGTTATTAGTGGAAGTGACTTGGCTGGTGGGGCACAGGCTGGAAAACTCCACAAATAAATACAATTATTATTGCTTAATAGCTCTGCTTTTTCCTCAGGCTTTGTAGGGGGGGCCCAAACCTAACTCAGCCTACACTTTAACAGAGCAAAGTACGCCCTGCACAGATCAACACAAGTTACTAATGAAATGGATTCATAATTATCATCAGCAATAAATGGACTACACATTATTACACATTCTGTCCCAGATTTAGACTGTTTTTGAGAACAATAATTATTTGGTGTTTTCCTTGGTTGTAAAAAATGCCCAGGTAGTCATCCATATGACTGGTCCACACCACTGCACCTCCAAACTTACTTTTTGTCAGCAGGTCAACCTTTAGATGACCAGCAGGGAGCAATATAGGCAGCATCTTTACTGTGGTTACAAACTTGATCACAAGACCTTCATCAGGAAAATGGGACATGAAATACAGCAAATCTAGAGCATTTGTTCTTTTCATATTTCCTCCTGAGATGTTTTTTCACACTTATTATGTATTGAATACGTATTACCTAATCTCCATAACCCATCATTTTTGCTTAGAAGTTCAGTATCTCATCACAGCCAAACAGATTGCCATGACAAATGGAAAATAAGTATGCTCTGTGTGTCTGTACCCTTGATCTGGAAGTTCTTGATGTTGTCATAGCCCATGGTTATGCTGTGTTTTTTTCCCTGTAGTCATATGGCACATCCCGAGGCTGACTCCAAACCTCAGTTACTTCATCTGTCAAATAGTCACTGATTTGTGCTTTCACAAAGCAGCACAGCAATGACTGTCTCAAATGTCATTAATTATTTAATCAGGAATCTCTTTTACTTTAATAAACCAACTTATTCTGTTATTATGCATGTTATGGTTCATACTGAATATCAACAATAACCTACCATCAACGCTCAATCCTTTTTTTTCTCATATAAATCAAAGTAAAAAAAAAAATAAAAAAAAAGCTCAACAGCCTCTTGTGTTACTTTGAGAGAGTTCCAGTAGCAGCACCAGTAGGTGCTCCTACTTCATGGTGAGCAGGGTTCCTTACAGTGAATATGAAAAGAAAGAACTTCCTAGCTTATCCAGTAAATCATGGATGGAATCCTGGAACAAAGGAACTGGAAATATAACCGTCTGGCAGCTTGATGGCTTTTGTGTATTTAGCTGTAACCGAAGCTTGCAGATGTACACCTACATAACTACATAAACTGGTTGTGTATGCTTTACAGAACACCAATTTTCCATGAACATATTCAAGTACCCACCACAGTTAAATAGCCGCTCTGAAGGACATCTGAAGAGACTGTACTCACCAGCTATAGTGTCTCAGGAGCCATAGAAGTCTTATGTCATGAATCTGGTCATATCCAGGGCCTTAGCTGTGATAAACAAGAGCTAACCAGTGCGACAAGCAGAGTAGGAATCACTTTTAGAGCTCTTTCATTCGACTGCAATCCACTATAATGCTTCAAATGCTTACTGGTTAAGCTCAGAAATCTGATAAGCATTTGTCAATGCTGTCCTTTCCAGCCAACACAGCAGCAGACATAAGAAGACAAGCCTTGCTATGCTGCTTGGTCTCATTCTCAAAGGTAGGTTTCATCTCCTGTTGAATGTCAGCAGATATCAAATATTTAGTGTTGAACTTCAGATTTCATGATTTTTAATATGTTTAGGTTGTGAGCTGGACACCCCATGGGCTTTTATTGTGACATTTTGTCACATTGCTATCAGGTACAAAATTATTTAAAGCTTACTGAGAAAAAAAGTACAAGTGGAGTAGAAAACCAGACACTGCAAATAAATAAATACATAAATATAATATAATATAATATAATATAATATAAATAATATAAAATATAACAACACGAAAACAGAGTAGTACTGCTTGTCCTCAGGAGGGCATTGTCTGATGGCTGGCTAGTCTCAGTCAATGTCAAACTCATCCTTCCTCAGGAATTAAATGATTGAATTAATGAAGGTCTGATGGTTGGCAGAACTTGTAACTATTTGTGAGAAGTCATTGTGTGAATGGAACAGACGTGACATTGATTAAGTCAGAGACAGCACAAAAATGAGGGATCGGGTGGCGTTGGGTTTTAAAGTAACTGTGGGCAGGCCAAAGCAGCTTAAACACACAGAGCTGCCAATTAGTTGCACAGAAGGGTCTCAGCAATCTGTACATTCTTTTACCCTGCAGAGCCAAAGTTTCATCCAGAGAGTTTTACTTGCTTTTTCTGCAAGTGAATACATTATTTTGCACTGCAGTGATAACTAAACCACTCCCATGCACCCAACTGTGTAACATATTGTTCTTTAAGTGAAATACACAGATTTATTTTATGTACACCCACGTTCTTCTGGCCATTGAATTGACTTTAAAGCTTGATAATTTTCCACTCATGTGAACAGCTGTCTATTCCAAATGGTGGTAAAGACATAGAGAAGAAGATGAGGATAGAAGCATGGGTTGGTGTCATTGGACAAATAAAGGTGACTTATGTTGCATCCATTCCGTAAAGCATTACAGAATGCTATAATAAACCTTAAAAGAAGAAAGAAAGAAGCGCTTACAAACCAAACACGCAATGCAATGTGATTTAAACCATATAAACAAAAGATGAGCAGATGTTACAGTTTACAATGCACTCTCAGTTTGCAATAGTAAAACTAATGTGTACTAGCAATAGACCCGGTGTTATGAAGTTAAAGACTACATGTTTATCTTGAAGTGAAAACCAATTTAAAGTGGAGATATGATGTAATGCATATGTGAATCATTAAAAATAATTATCAGGAGCACCTCCTGGACTGAAACAAGAGCAATATATCAACATACAGCAGCATCTCCCAGTTAGTACTTTGCCCATGACTACCACCTACTAGGAGGTCAAGTCACTTTTATACATATTTAATTTAGTGAAACTTACTAAGATGCAACATCTGGCAAAATGAGTTTAATTACTAAAAAAAAAAAAAAAAGAACAAGAATGTGTGACTGCTTATCAGGATTTCAGACACAGTCTGCACAGGCACACTTAGTCTTTGTGTGAAAGACTCTTCTATCCAAAGAAAGCAACATGTTCAGCAGTAAATGCTGAGTACATTTAAAACATCACAACAAAACCTCTAAAGGCCACTGATAAATTTGTCAAAATTGTTTGTTTGGAGTGTAGAGCTATAATTAAAACTCTCATCTAAGAGCTTTTACTCAATATATCTATAAATTGTATAATAAATGACAAAGCTATGCAGAAGGCGGAGCAAAACAAGATGAAAGATGGATGTTTATGATTTCACTAAAGTGCAGGGATTAATGATATGAAATATGCCTTTGTGTCATGCAGTAAATTTTATGTCACTGTTGAGCGGTGACATAGAACATTAGGAGTCAACTCACACAAACAACAGACAAAATTGCCTTTGAAAACCTATTTAGGCTGCAGATATGTGATGATAAATATGTCTGACAACTCTAATCACGCCTAAAGGAGAGTCATGATATGTCATAAAGAATGATTTGCATTCAAATCCAGAACACTCACGGGGTAAATGGAGAACTTATCTAGTCATTTCAGCTTCTATTATAATAACCTTCTATATCTTTAACTGTTTATATAATTTTTAAGGAGCTGCTGTCAGTGGAAAGCACCTTGGCTGAAACAAGAACCTGGAAGCAGAAGTAAGGCCTCTTGAATTTCCCCCAAAAAACTGCTTCTCCTAACATAGCTGCAAAAGGTCAAACAAATGTCAAGCAGGCTGAAAGCAGGATGTTTCATTTACACATTGATTTTCTTTGTTACAAGTGAAAAAACAATCCAGTTTAAGTTGTCACTACAGGCATTTTGTCATTTCAAGAGTTCATTTAGTAGGCTACTTAAGAATTATTTCCTAGGGGCACAAGTCAGAGACCAATTTGTCATGTATTATACATATACCTACATTATACATTTGTTCACTTAAAAAAAACAAAACTCAAATAGCCTAAATATTCACAAATCTGAAATGGGTTTCATAGTATCTGATAGAAGTGATGCTTCAAGTGTTTTATATTACATTTATAGCTAAAGAAGGTTTTCAAAAAACAGACTTGTGCATGTGTGTGTTGCAACCCCAAAGCTAATTTGGTCATGAGCACATGGATGCGTCAGCAGGAAAGTTCTGTTTTTGTGTAAACCACAATAGCATCATTTAAGGTTCCTCCCAAAATCTTATCACAGACTTTTATTAACGAGTTCATGGTTTTTTTTGTTTTTTTTTATCATCATGGGGCATGATATTCAATGTGAATTCAGTGTACCGGTGTTTAGTATTTTGCTAGTTTTCTCATGTTGAGATCGGGGCTCTGATGAAAGTTTTCAAATTATTCTTGTGACTAAAGATCTAAATCTTAATCTAATCAAATCTCTTAATTCTTAATACCTTTAGATACTATGAAAAGGAAATTTGTTATTTGCTACAGCTAAAATACATTAATAAAAATCAAAGTATATAAAAAAAAACTTCTCTTCAACATGAACTGAGACATAATTAAACTACCACTGAAATTCAACAGTAAAAAAATGTAATGTGTACATAAAATATTGAAGCCCATAAAAGAAAACTCTGCGAGCGTAATCTTTTATGATAATACTGGCATCAGTTACATCATCATTTAGCCATTAGAATGCATAATGGCACAAAATGGCAAAGAATCAAATTAGAGGAATGAAAGCCTGAGGAAAATCAGACAAATGCAATACACGTGAAGCAGTGGGAGGAAGGATATTGTTTGTCCCACAGCAATTCATATCTTCAAAATATTTTCAAATATTTGAGAAAGTCTGATGAGGCTGTGCAACAGACTGTTGATTAGTGAGAAGGAAAACAACTGGATTCAGCAATCAGTCTGTAGATTATGTGGTCTGACAGGCTGGTATTTAGTGCCACCTACTGTTTCAGGGAATATTTCAGATTGAATTTCCCACAGAAGGACACAATAGGGCACTGATTCCAAATAGATGACAAAGGAATTTTTATTTGTTTTGCACAAAGACAACAAGACTGTGATAAGGTAATATGCTTTACGTAAGTGCTTTACATGAACATAAAAATCCTTAAGCACAAGATAGATAGATAGATAGATAGATAGATAGATAGATAGATAGATAGATAGATAGATAGATAGATAGATAGATAGATAGATAGATAGATAGATAGATAGATAGATAGATAATCTTATCATTTTCAACTCTGTCATGTCAGTCTTTTTGTTAGCACCACCATCTCCAAACCATACATCACAGCAGTTCTCACTACCATCTTGTGAACCTTCTCCTTCTCTTGCTGCTATTCTTCTGTCACAAATCACCCCGACACTCATCTCCACCCACTCCACCCTGCCTACATTCTCTTCTTTTGTTGCCTTGGATGGTTGACAGCAGGTAATTAAACTTACATATGGAAAGAAAGCAACAGAAGTTCTTCACAAAACTGACATTTTAAATCAGTAGAGAGGTAAGAAGCCAGAGTTTATTTGCAGAGGCCACAGTGGATTTACTTTCCTCCCATAAAATATAAAGTCCCACAAAATATAATCACCCAAACAATTAATATATACACCCTAAAAACAGTTCACACTGTATACATGTAGATAAATGCTTTTTTTTTAATCACTAAAAACTCATAACCCATTTATGTCAAGTGCCCAAAATGAGAGGGTTACAAGTACAAGGACACTTGGTTACTAAGCTGTTAATTCATATAAAACAAGCTCACATGGACAGTAAGACTTGAATTGATGTGGATTGAGAATGAATTAAACTTTCTCAGAGGGATATCAAGGCGAGTTGTTTAGCCAAAAGCAATAGTTGAGTGTATTCTAAAAAAAAAAAAAAAAAAAAGGAAAATGTTAAACATGCTGGCAAACCTTGGAGCAAACCTTGGTGAAGGAAAAAAAATAATACTAAAGAAAAAGTTTTTAAAAAATAGGATGTAGGCAAATCAATCGAGAGAAGAGTTTTTTGTTTGTTTTTTTGGACACGGCGGCTTTTATTAACAGTGGAGAGTCACAGGAAATTGGGAGGAGAGATACGGGGGAGGAGGCGACAGGCTGGTACGTGAATCTGCGCCCCCCACTACACGGCATATGTATGTGGTTGCCTGCTCGACCTCTGAGCCACCCCAGCACCCTGAGAGAAGAGTTTATGTCCATAAGATGATTCATCACAAGACACAAACACCTGGAAGGCATCAGAAACAGGTTTCTGTTTGAAAAAAAAAACATAAAAAACAAACAACTACTAAAGTTTTGGAACATATCTATTTGGAGTGATCAACCACTTTCAAAATGATGAGAAAAAAAAACAAACACAAAATGCCTCATGGCCCAAAGCACGCTCTGTTATCTGTCAAACATGGTCGAGTTTCTGTTAGGGTTTGGCCGTATGGCTGCCAATGGAGCTGGCCCACTGGCATTTATTGATGATCTCACTGCTGACAGAAGCAACAGGATGAATGCAGAATTATACGGGAGCAGTCTGTGTGCTCAGATTCAGCCAAACACATAAAATATATTGGACAGCAGTTCATCATTTAACAGGACAAGGATACCAAACAACCTACTAAAGCAATCAAAGGCTCTCCACCTACTTACTGGCAGGAGTGCACACTACAGTGACAAAATCTTTCTTTAAGTGACTTTCAAAACACTTTTAAACCTCTCTTCCTCATTCATTTCACAATAAAGGGTTCTCTCATTGTTACATTCTGTTGCCATAATTTCTTATTTACTTAAATGTCATGTCGCACAGGAGCTGTGGCTCACTAAGTAGAGCGTTCCAGCTACCAGCTGGAAGATTCATGGTTTGATCCCGGGCTATCCCAAAAGTGTGAATGTGTGCATGATAGATGGAGAGCCTTTCAAGACATAGAACAAAATACTGTCTCTAGAGAAAGGACAGGAACTGCGGTATTGCATGAGGAAGTCAGGAGTGGCCAAGAATTATGTGAGGTTGTTTCAGGACATGTATGAAGACAGCCAGACAGTGGTGAGTTGGAGGGACTGATGGGTTTAAAGTGGGGTTGGGATTACATGAGGGATCAGCTCTGAGTCCCTTCTTGTTTGCGATGGTGATAGGTTAACACTGTAATCTGTAGGGAAAGTAGGGAGCAGGTGGAAGAGAGCCTGAAGAGGTGGAGGTATACAGTGGAGAGAAAAAGAATGAAAGTCAGTAGAAGCAAGACAGAATATAATTGTGTGAATGAGAGGAAGACAGGTGGAAAGGTGAACATGCAAGGAGTAGAGGTAGCAAAAGCAAATGAGTTTAAATACCTGGGGTGTGAGGTACTTAAACTCATTTACAGGAGTGATGTGTGACTGCAGGATAGCAGAAAGAGTGAAAAACAAAGTTTACAAGATGGTAGTGAGACTTGCTATGGTATGTGGATTGGAGACAGCAGAACTAGGGTAAAGACAAGAGGTAGAGTTTATGATGCTAAAGTTTTCATTGGGAGTGACCAGCATGGACAGGCTCAGCAATGGCAGAGTGGCAGCTCAGGTTGAGTAGATTGGAGACAAAGGTTGAGATGGTCTGGACATGTGCAGAGGAAGAATAGTGAATATAGTGTACAAAGGATGCTGAATATGGAACTGCCAGGCAGGAGAAAAAGATGGCCCAAGGATAGCCATCAAAAGACTCAACAGGCTATTTTGTTTGCACAGGCTATGGCCATACTCTCTGTTGCAACTGGCCTGTCACACGACTCTTTTGGGGCAATGTCGAAAGCTGGAGAACTGCTCTGCCCTCCATTAAAATTTCTAACCAGTAGTGATGCAAGCACAGCCCTACACAAATAAGTGTTGCTGCCAAACCCATTTTCCACTAGTTATGTTATTGCACAACTCCAAAGGAGAAGTAGACCTATGAGGAAGCCTCTACATGTTACATTGTTAGCTTCATAACCACCATGAGGACATTTGGAATATGTGTTTGCTTATTTAATGGTAATTTGGAAAAAGTACTAGCCTTACCTTGCCTTTTTTTTTTTCTTCAGCTGCGAAGTGATATGAGTAACATGTCATGTCAAATGGTTTTGGATTTTCCAGGTCCAGCGTTCTGCCTGTTGTGGCTAATCCAGCATGCAGTGGAATCACTTGTGCTCTCAGCTCCAGAGGTGGTAAAAGCAACAAGCAGAAGCTCTGTAACAGTGTCTTGTCAGTATGACCTTCAGTTCAAAGAAAACTCAAAATACTGGTGCAAAGGAAAGATATATGAGTTTTGTAAAATAGTGGTGAAGACACCAAGGAGCCGTCCTAATGACAGAAGCTTCATTGTTGATGATAAGGAAGCAGGAGTCTTCACTGTGACTATGAAATCTCTCAGACAAAGTGATGAAGACCAGTACTGGTGTGTCATCGCTACATCTGGAAGAAATATCTTCACTGGAGTTAAGCTCTTCATCTCCCAAGCAGGTAAACTTCCACATACAACACTTTATCATCAGATGTGCTATTGCTGATCCTCTGGTTTCTTTCTTTGATTGCACAGAGTTACACTAATCTTGAAAATTGGAAATGTAGCCTATTACTAACCTAGAGAGGTGGGTGTGGTCTGTACATTTTGGCTGAACTAGACAAAAATGTTGTCTGGCTTTAAAATCATGCTGTTTGTGACCTGAAATATTGTTTCTCAGTAAGATTCTTGTAATGTCTAAATTCTATATGTCTACTAAAATAATTTGTGATTGTTTCATCTGAGACATTAACAGTTCAGCTACATCTTAATCAAAGTCTTATTACAGTTATGGGGTTTGTTTATGTTGCTCGAGCACAGTCAAATCGAATATGAGCCAACCACAAAACCCAGACAGGCTTGATGTAACAGCTGAGAATTTAATAGGTTTTTCTGAAGTGTGTCTTCTTTTCTTCTTTCTTTTCTTTTTTTTTTTTTTACATAACTGCTTAAAATCTGAAACCACTTTTTAGATGTGATAGTGTTTGTCCTCCAGTAGAAAATGCCAGAAACGAGTACCTAAAAAGCTGTATTTTATTTTTTCCACATCAGAGAAACTTATTGCACATTATTTCCCTTAGATTTTTTTCTTTCTTGGCAGCTTTTGAAAACACCTGAATAAGCTCTGAACTGTTTTGTACTGCCATTATTAGTAGAAACCTGGTGTTAATATTTTGGATGATTTTTAATGCAAAGTCTTCTAAACCACAGTGACAACCCCAACCAACAGCAGTCCATTACAAGATGAAATAAGGTGAGAAGAGTCTAAGGATATCACACAGTTTCCTAAATCCTTATCAACTTTAAAAATGTAAAAGTGAACATTAGCGTAATCATATGTCATGTACAAAAAGGGGAACAGATTGTAGTGCAAGTTCATTTATTTTGGTCTGTTTTATCTAGTTCGTGGGTGACTCTGCGTTGGATCCTCTTTATTTTAATGCTGTGTTGTTTGGCATCAACACATATCGCTGTGTGGCGGATAAAGACTCCAATGATAAAAGAACTATGACAACAATTTCACCCTCAGAACTTATACATTCATAAATTAAAGTCTGACAATATCATGATTTTATAAAAATGGTAAATTGGTATAAACACAGTCCTACTCAGACTATTCTTCCAATGGCTCTTCCTTCAGTGTGTGAACTGAGCTGAAAATAAACCAAATGAAAAAGTGGTTTTCAGACTCTTTTTTCCCCCTTAGTATTTAAATCATTTAAACCTGATTAATTTCAGTGTCAGTGCCTGAGATAACTTTAGGCTCAACTTTTGAATATCCGATCAGCTTAAAATTAACAGCCCCAAAGACTATAGGCCCTGGGCTTTCACTTAATTTATTTGCAGATGCTATATGGGTGGTCATGGCGGTTGTTATTCTCCTCGCAATTAATATATAATTTCTAAGATTTCTGTCAATTTTGGACTCCAAAGAGCTGAAAACCACATGGAATAAAAATCCTTTCATACACAAATAAAGGGTCAACACCTATGAATTTTGTCAAAAACACAAAACACACACAATAATTAGGTTGTATAATTAGGATCTCTCCAGAGTTATTTAAGAATCACATTAATATAGTTTCACGCTTGCTTGACTTTTACTTCTTGCCCTCAGTAATACATAAAATAGTCTAACAGAATATCTGGAGCTGCGATGTAGGGTTAATTGATGCAAACTTGTTAGAGTGATAATCAAAAATGGATTACACTGAAATTCCTCAAAAAGTTTGCATATAATGCATACTAAGAGAAGCTGTGATGATTAGTGATCCTAGTCGAGCAGATCTGATTACCTCGGTAGCTGTAGCTGCAAGATGTTGGACATTTGTGCTTGTTGTTTCTTGCTATTACACACCTATACAATCTAATGCAATAACCCTGCATTTAATCGTATTTTAGTGGAAAATATAATGTTCACTTTATATGTATCTCAGAGGCATAGAATAATTTATTCTCTCGCTGTGCTGCAATATGTGTTGCCTTTGATATTCTGTCCCTTGTGTCAATGGGGGTGGACAAAACACCTCTGAGACCTTTTTTAACTGCAGATATCTTGACTTACCATAGCAGGAAAAGCACAGATATTGCTCAGAGAACAATAAGTGTTCCAGTAAGCCATGCCAGTGTAAAAGTGAGCCAGTATACAAAATATCAGCACCATAACACTTAAACTTATTAATATCATTAGTCACACCTGTGGTTTCCCTGTTGTTTCACTGATTAGAGGAAAAATCCACAGTTCCTTTTATGTGTAAAAATGGACTTTAAGGTTTAGGTGAAACATTTCTTTTCAGGATCAGATTGTCATCAAAGAGGCATAAACCCAGACACCAACAGCTATTTCAGTGCACATGTGGGCATGTGAGGACTGTTTTTAGACAAGAAATGCATTAAGAAATGGTAAAATACTTTAATCTACAGTACTGTACAAAGGTCTTCAGCCACCCTTCCTTTCACTATATTTTACTTCCAAGGAGTCAGACTTCTTGTAATTTTTTTAAAGTGGGCTTCAGCAATAGTTCTCCAGGCTTTCTGATAGTTCTTATCTAGAAGAAGCTATTCATAAGGAAGGGAAACAGGAAGAAAAGGGTGATCTATGCCAAATTACACAAGAACTAGTGGTAACAGGTTTTACGGAGTGATGAATTCAAATTTTAAATTATCATCAACATGTACTGAGGAGGTCAGGAGAAGTACAACAGTCAGTGTCTACAGCCATCTGTAAAATGAAATTATGGATGCAGAAAAGTACCATCGGATTTTAATTCATTATGCAATACAATGTGGAAAGCAACTATTAGTAACAGCTTCATTTTTCAGCATGACAATGATCCCAAACACTCTACTGCCAATGCAGTAATAGCATATCTGGGTAGAAAAACACAGTGGAACATGATCAGTCATGGACTGACTCTCCCAGAGCCTGGACCTCAATAGTATTGAAATAGTGTGGGATCATCTTGATAGAGAATGGAATAAAAGGCAGCCAACATCCTTATAAGACCTTTGAATGTCCTTCAAGGAGCCTGGGGAACTCTTCCTGAAGACTACTTAAAGAATTTACAAGAAAGCTTAACTAAGCGAGTTTGTTAGAATTGTAAAATGTAGAATTTTACTGTATTTCCATGTATGTTGCTACAAGTTTCAATAAATTTCTGCATGTATTTCCAATTTTCCGAGCAAAATGTAAAGAAATTAGTGATGGCTGAAAACTTTTGCGCAGTACTTCTCTGTTAGATTTAAATATAATAATCTTATCTTATTTAGACGGAGTCTGAGTTAAATCTTTTGACCTCATTCAGATGGAGTGTGGCGTTTACTTGGATATTGCAGAGCGTCAGCGTAGGGTGCAAAGTGAAAGGGATTTAGGAGGTGACATCACCCCTTCTGCTGCATGAACCTCGCGCATAAACTCGGTTGAAGACGCCTGAACAACGCCAGGGGAAGTTGCCTTTAGCAGAGTAAAAGCACAGAAGGAGACTCGAAGAGTCTTGTTTATGCATGTAATGAAAACTACGTACAAGGAAAACTCATTAGAATAACAACTTTAGACTTTACTTTGACTTTCACGTATCCACTTCGGGAACTAGCTTTTCTAAAGCATGGGTTTTGTAGCAATTTCTAACTGTTTTACTTTGAAACTATTGCCCGGTATTATTCCGTACTAAGCTTGAAAGTCGTAGTGGAAGTCGGAGACTCGGCTCCTCACAGACGGGGCTGTACCAAGTTGCTGCTCGCTGGTGCCAACGCCCGGCGAAACAGACTGCTAACGTTAGCTAGCAGAGACAGAGAGGGACACAGGTACGTAGCTAAAACATTTTCTGGCATATTGTGAAGTTGTGCAGTCGTCTTATATTGTTTTCGAGCTGCGGTTTCCGGGATGGACTTTGGTTAGAGAAACTAAAGGAGCGTTTGTTTTACAGGCCAACGTTATCCGATTGGCTGCTAAACTAGCTAACAAGTTAGCATTGCGTTAGCAGAGTTTGCTAAATGATGCACAGACATGTTTCTTTCGCCAGTAATTATTTAAGTAGTTATCGTTACATTGTGTTTCTGATCTATAAACTTATTTTCAAATACTAAACTTAGGAACGTAATTAAACGAGTAAGTAAGTGAGTCATTAGCTAACGTTAGCCTTCAGACAGTTTTGTTGATAGCGGGGTGTGACTGAGCTGTTTAATTCTAGAAAACGCCGCTGTTCCACCTGGATTCCACCGCTTCATTAAGAAGTTATTCGCAGTGGATACATCGGAGCACTTGAATTACTTAACATTGTTTGTACGTTTTTAAATTATTGAATATTTTCCTAACCCCGGTGAGTTATCGCCTATCTCCTTCCTTGCAGGTAGCGTGATTGCCAGCAGCATCAGAAAGCACAGAGATGCAGACTATCAAGTGTGTGGTGGTGGGTGATGGAGCAGTGGGAAAAACCTGCCTGTTGATTTCATACACCACCAATAAATTCCCCTCTGAATATGTACCAACAGTAAGCTTTGTTTTCTTCTTTCACTTTAACATGCATCCTGATAGATGGAAAAAGTAAGAAATAGTCTATGATATGTAACTTATTCTTCTATCACAGGTCTTTGACAACTATGCAGTAACTGTAATGATTGGGGGTGAACCATACACCCTTGGCTTATTTGACACAGCAGGTACTTGTCCTTGTTTTAGTTCCACTCTTAATTAAATTGGGGACAGTTATTTCGTTTGTCTCTTGGTAAATTATTTTTTTGTGCGTCTGTGTTTTGGGGTGGGCTCTCCTTAGGTCAGGAGGATTATGACCGGTTACGACCTCTAAGCTACCCACAGACCGATGTCTTCTTAGTGTGTTTCTCAGTTGTTTCACCTTCCTCATTTGAGAATGTTAAAGAAAAGGTAAGCATATGATGTCACTCTAATGGCCATCTTCTTTCCTCTTGAGACATGCTACTCTTTGTATTTTAAGCAATTCCAAAATAGTAAATCAAGTTTCTCAACTTATACCATGTGGAATAGTGATAATGAAGATATAGGTAACTGTTTCAAATATCATTTAACATTGTAGATTGTTTCATTGGCAAGTTACTTAAAAGACAGAAAGGGTTATGTTTTGTGTGATGCCTCACTCTAAAAGCAGCACATTGTGTTATTCAGTGTTTCTCTTCCTTGCTGCTTCTATAATAAAGGGCAGAAGGGCCTTTTGAGGCAGTTTTTGCAGGAATATGCACATGATCAGATTACCACAGATAATGGTCCAAATAAGCATATAAAGGGGGTGGGTGGGGGTTAGGAACCAGACAACTTCCCCCGCTCCCTTCCACCATTTTTTTTTTTGTCTTTCTGTTATTACTTTTTTTTGCCTTAGTTACTGGCCCATTTATACTTGGATCACCCTCAGGAACAGATGTTGTGAAGAGGAAGGCCAGGTCACTCATATACATTCACCAACAACCCACTAGATCAATACCCTCCTCCCCTCTAATAAACAGGCTCCCTCCTTAGGGTCTGGGGGCCTGTTTTCACTTAGGGTAGTCACGCATTGGATTAGCTTCTTCCTCTAGGGTCTGGGGACAGCTCAAAGCCACTCTAACTGGTCTAGATGAGCAGAATTGTACACCATATGCAATAATGCTGACCTGGCCAATATTGACCCCCTCTGACCCACCATGGATACTTCTAATGAGGATCATCCTGAGCCATCCCTGTTGTCCAGGTGGTGTCATGACAGACATACTTTCCCAGCTCCCGCCCCAAAATCCCTCTTTATTATAATTTGTATTTTCTGTTCTATAATTATTTATATCTTCAATTATGCTTTACTTTATCTGTTTCCGTTTATTCATTATTATTAGTTTCATCTCATTATTGTTATTAGTAGTAGTAGCAGGAGTGGAGGTGGCAGTGGCGGTATTATTATTTTTGTTCAATAATATTGCTTTTTGGACTGAAAACAGCCTCACATACCCATATAATGTATTTCCACATAACCACACATCACGTTCCTACACATGCAAATCTCATACACACTAATTTTAATGTGAAGTATGCGCAAATGTTTTTTTTTCTCTTTCAGTTGTTTTCCTTCTTGTTTATGTCACTGCTTTGCCAGGATACGCCCTGTACAGGTTACCAGCTTGTTGCAGGGTTAACACAGAGAGACACAACCATTCACACTCATGTTCCCACCTATGGGCAATTTAGAATTCCCAGTTAACCTAACCCCACTTGGACTGTGGGAGGAAATTGGAGTACCTGGAGAAAACACATAAACACGGGGACAACATCCAAACTCCACATATAAAGGCCCTGGCCAAGGTGGGTTTGAACCCAGACCTTCTTGCTGTGAGGCAGCAGTGCCAATCACCACACCAACATGCTGCATGTTATGTAAAATTTAAGAAGATATTATGGTGTAGCGATTAACGTATTCACCTTACGTGTGAAAGATCCCCGGTTTGAGATTAAGTGAAGGCACAAAACCCAGCCTCAGGAGATCACAAGTTACTGTTCTCCAAGTGCCGGTCCCAAGCCCTGCCAAATCAAAATATGTGGACCAAAACATGTGGCGACTCCTTGGGAAATAAGAGAGGAGCCAAAAGCACATATTTCCTGAGGAATGTTTTTATTGTTTTTGAATCACTGTATTTTAAAGGTTTTTTTTTTTGTTTGTTTTTTCCTTCCTTTGTCAGTGGGTTCCTGAAATAACTCACCACTGTCCCAAGACCCCATTCCTGTTGGTAGGCACTCAGATCGACCTGCGTGATGACCCCTCTACAGTGGAGAAGTTAGCCAAGAACAAACAAAAGCCAATCACTCCTGAAACGGCAGAAAAGCTGGCTCGTGACCTTAAGGCAGTCAAATATGTTGAGTGTTCAGCCCTAACACAGGTAAGAGCTCACATTACACAATACACTGAAAGCTGCTGTGACAAGCATGTGTTTAAATGATAGTATCTTAACATGGGCGATGATGCTTTGCCTTGTGTTTTGCTAACAGCACTTACCTAAAAACTCCATCTAACACTGTGTTGTGTGCCTGTCTTTCTCCCTTCTTTTCCTCTTTCTGTAGCGGGGATTGAAGAACGTATTTGATGAGGCTATCCTAGCTGCTTTAGAGCCCCCCGAAACTCAGAGAAAGAGAAAATGCTGCTTATTCTGATGTCTTCTTGAATCTTGCTTTGCCTCTCGATCATCTGCTGCTCATTCATTGTAAACAAATGTTTGTCACTAAAATAACCACCATGCTCTTTCAGACTTTAAAACAATGTACGCAACCTTTTTCTTTCTTTTCATTTGTGCTTTCTTTTCAACTTGGCCTAATCTCAATAATTACCCATGCTGCCTATGATGATGGTGCCAATCTTTAGTTCTTCTTTCTTTTGTCAGCACCTTGTGTACAAGTCTGTATAACCTGACGTGTCTTGTTTTTTTTTTTTTAACTGACATTCCTTTATTATCTCAGTATTCAGCTCATCAGTTGTATCCAGCTTAAGCATCAGTGCTACTGTCTTTGACAGTAATAACTTTTTTTTTCCTTCTACTGCAGCATCAAAATTTTTCATGGGCTTTTGTCTTTAAGACAGCTTGATCATGAGGAGAGACTTGTATAATGTTATTTCAATAAATGACAATTTTGATTGCCCCGCTCCATTTCTACTCAGCTTTCTTTTGCACTCACATCTATCCAGAAAATGGCTCTGTTTTGAATATAAATATTTTGTTTCCACAGAAAGGATTAAAGAATGTGTTTGATGAGGCAATACTGGCTGCCCTGGAGCCCCCTGAACCTAAGAAAAGACGTAAATGTGTTCTGCTCTAAGTTTCGTCACAGTCTTCACACCAATTACCAAATCTAGGTTAACAGTACTGAAGAGGTTTTCTGCACAAGAACATTCCACTATGGCTTGAGATATTTTTAAATATTGGCCTTCTCACTTAACCTAAAAACATATTTTGTGTCAGACTGATACTGTTTATCATAATTTGATGCCACTGAAATGGTTGTATACCACATGAATGCTGAAACTTTAGAAATTGTAAGGAACACTTAGAAGTAATGTTTTTGTTTGGCCACATGATGTTGGATTCATCTTTGCAGAAGTCATTGCTAAATAACTGTACAATGCTATTTTAATAGAGTTCCAGTTTTAAGAATCCTATAAAATAGAGCTTTAAGCAACATGCTGTAAATCCTGCTAAAGTCATAAAATGTAATGTTTGTTTTCCAAACACTTATGGAAAGCTCCACCTCTCAAAGGATTAATAGTATTTTTAATCATGACAACATAGCCTTCAGTTAGATACAAGAAACCTAATGGAATATGGCATTTCTAGGTTATGTTCCATCTTTTCTCTGACAAAAGTGGAAAATCTACATAATAGACAGTCATTCCATTTAAGTTACTATGGGTTTGAGTGTATATCCCATTCATTTGCTTTTTTTTTTTTTTTAAAACAAATAAGTCAATGTATGCCCTAAACAATCATCAGAAGGTGGTAAAGCTGAACTTTGTGGAAACGTATTTATGCCTAATGCTCAGCTAATTACCTATACTGTAAACTGAACATACCTGCCACTACTCTGCAGCACCATTAACAGTTTGTGATCCTGTGGAAATGATTAAATTACTTAACTGATATGTCTTTAACTATATCCATTCCTAGATTGTAGGCTTTTGATTACAATTTGATTTGTACATATAGTGAAAGCAACTCATAACTTATTGACTGAAACTGTGTGCATTACTGATGACAGAGAAGCCTAGGTGGCCCTGAAATCATTAACCAGAAAATGTTTTGTTTTTTTATTCAGTTTGACAAAGCTGGACTGTATTTTGCATGTAATAAAGTTTCACAATAAAACAGTATTATTAAATCTTACTTTCAAAATTTCATGTTGTCATGTGATTGGATGGTTCAAACTTAAGACTGCATGTACAGGTGCTGGTCATAAAAATTAGAATGTCATAAAAATGTTGATTTCTTTCAGTTATTCCATTCAGAAAGTGAGACTGGTATATTTATAATCATCAAGATTAAAAGAAATAAACATTTGTAATATACCAGTCTGTGTGTAATGAATGAATATAATATACAAGTCTCACTTTCTGAATGGAATTACTGAAAGAAATCAACTTTTTCATGACATTCTAATTTTATGACCAGCACCCTGTATTTACGCATACATTTGAAACACAGATTTGTCAAAACAGGTTCAGCAGCAATAACATCCATTACAAATTTTTAGCATAAATAATGCATTCCAGGTCAGTGCAAGCAAATAGTTCTAGTGCTGGTGAGCCAAATAATAGCACTAAAAAATTACAACAATTCAGACAATCCCTTGCAATGTGAGAGGTCAGCTACTGACTTTTTCTGGCATTGTTGCCACAAATAATGAGATCACCCATTGATACCTTCATGTAACTGCAAATATGTTCTTACCCTTTAAAGAATATGAAGGAAAAAGAAGAGTCTGATGCAAGCTTTAAAGAGCCCGAGAGCAAAGCTGCAGTATTTTCAGGGATTGTAATGGCTTGTGTGTGTGGATAATTAACAATGAACCTGTGGTCACGTTAGAGATTTTATAGTAAATTTCACTGGTGGTGGCGTTTTAGTTCCTGTGGGAAAGGAAGAGGAAGCTTTTAAAGGTTTCTTGTACTTTTCTAAGAAGCCTGTATAGATGTACACTTGGATGGTAATAAAAAAAAAAAGAAGAGATATAGTGGGCCTCTGAAGAACGTGGTTAATTATATTAAATTCTCACACTACAGAGTGAAAAGTAAGAAACACAATTATGGTTAAGGCAAATGTGTTAGGTTGCTAAAACAACCTGGATGATTGAGGCAATAATGTGGACTAAGTCACATGCTGCCATCCAGACAAGCAAGTCAAGGTACACATTAAAGATCACTGAATACTCAGTCATCCCATATCGACAGTGGAAAACAAACATAAAATCGTACGTGCATATCATTAATCACTGAAAGAAGACAACTGGCTCCTGACAAGCTCTCATACAAGCAGTTTGATGACACTGAAGTGGTTCTGGTCTCTGAATTAGTAGCTGTTTTCACAAACACATTGCAGACCCGAAATATTCCATCATATGAGAATACAAAATGTCCAATTTAGTCAAAACATACTAGTGCATCTCAAAAATGATTACACAGAGTAAGATTTTCAAGCCTTGTTTTAATTTTGGTGATTATGGCTCATGAAAATCTGAAATCCAGTTGTGAGTTATGAAAAGAAAAATTTTTTTTTGGAGATGCAATTGCACATTAAATAGTACTTAACCCACTAGTTTTCAAGTCCAAAATCATGAGTATTGTCAGATTGAGCCTACATGAAAAGAGTGCAGGCAATTGTATACAGTAAGCAAGTGCCATGTGTTGTGTCTCCAACCTAGACCAATTAAGAGTTTTCAGACGTGACAATGCAAAAGAAGCTGACGGTTTCCTGTAGCGTGTTACATACAAGAAAATTTTGGAAAATGGCCCAGCCCAATTCTAACATCATCTTGAATATAAAGGTAAAAATAGCTTATTTTAACTCCAAAAACTGTCAGTTATTAGAGGCAGTCAAGTCAATAACATCTCACCCTCAACCATATGATGGATGTCCTGAAGCGGTTTGCTTTGGGGTTTTTTTGTTTTTTTTTTACATCTTCACTTTCACCATGTATATTATAGCTTTTCAGCTCTACATAAACTCATCACACTAAAAAGTGTCATGATTTTTTATATATATATATATATATATATACACACATACACACACACACACATATATATATATACGCACACACATACATATATATACATAGACACACACACACTTGTTTTCTTAAGGTGCTTTGTTTGAACCATTTAAAAAGAAAAAAAAGACTTATGACAAACCTTGTCCACATACATTAATCATTACTTCGGAAACATAATGGATAGTAAATAAGATGTAATAAGATAATGTGAAATTAAAGGCAAATGCAGGATGGAAGGATTGTACAAATTCTAACAGGCTACATGTCCATAGCCTGTTAGAGCTATGGTAGTGGTACTTATAGTGTTCATTTATAGTATCTTTTATTAGTAGTAAGACTACTCATATATACACTGGATTGATAAACACTGTATGCTTTAGGATAGTAGTTCAAGCATGAGGCCTGTTAGGGGTAGGTAAATCCTTTATGAACCAACCTATGGATGAGCCCAGGAGTGTTTGTCTTCTTTTGTTTATCTTGCTGCTGTGGGCTTTGCTAACTCGCTGGCTTAAGGCAAACATAAGGTGACGCTTAAATGATTTCTTGTGCTTTTGTCAGACCTTGTGTGTTAATAAAACCTTTGCATCAAACCCTGCTTATCTCCAGTGACTTTTTTGGGGCGAAATCTGGTTCTACTGGTGTTTTGCAGAGGTCGAGATTGGAATTCTCTCGACCCTAGGCAAGTTCACGGGGACACCATCCACTGCTGGACATATCTCAACGCTGCTGTCTGTGACACGTATTCCATACCATCCGGCCCAGAACTGTGTGTCCTTGCCGCCATGGAGAAAATGGATGTATCTGACTCCTGGTCCATAGTCCCGGAATACATGAATCATCTGAAAAATAAACATCAGTAAACCAAATTTGCCTACAGGCTCGGCACCGCCACTAAACTTCATTACGTTTTGCACATACCTGATTCCACTCCTGATCATTCCACTGCTGAAAGCTAACAGTCTTGGGAGTAAAGGATTGGACGACCTGCTTCTTTGCATTCAGCAGCTGCACAACGATCAAATATTCACATCCACAATCCCATCGTGGAGCATACCTGTTACAAAGATGCATTCGTACAAAGATTAGGGATCACCCATCACATCAAACTGTGTTTTTCTACAGAATTGTTCAGGCATTACGGGGACATATTCCTATGTTATTAGCAAGTCTTGTTTCAAAGAATAAAAATCACAGCAGCTTACCTAAATGTAAATTTTACTCCTAGTCTATTGTGCTCATGTGTAATGGTTGTACGCAAACTTAAAACAATTTTGATGTGTTACTGAATCCTTTTTGCAACTCAAGAATTGCATAATGAGCTGTCAAAGTATGCCATGTGTATTCTTCTCACCAGTCAGATATTTTGATGTCTGGTTGGAAGTGATCCATAAAGGCTGGGCTGTAACCTTCCTTCGCCAAGTCAATCAGCTGCTCCTTTGTGCAGAGTCTACAGAAACAGAAAGGGATTTGAAATTGTTTAACAGTTAATATTAGTACATCATTTGAATTAAGCATATAAAATAATTGCCATTTCCTTTTTGGACCACCGCTGGTAAATACTCACCCATAAGAGGTCACAAAGTTTTTCTTGACTACTTCATTTGAATGTGGCACCATAACGTCCTCTACTCTCCACCCATCACCACCATTCTGCTTTATAAGCCAGCCCTTCATTTTTTCTAAAACAAAACAAAAAAAAAAAAGGCTTGCAGTTTATTTTTTCTACAGCAGGAAAAGAATGGCTCTAAAATCACTGATTGTTGAGTAGATTCAGCTTTAATGATTCTGACCTTCTCCTCTTGTATTCTTGAGAAGATTCCTTCTCTTCTTGCATAAGAAGTAAAACAACCTCCAGTCTTGCGGTATTTTGGAACAATCACGGAGGCTGTATCCTTCTCTTCTACATCTTTCTCTCCACAAAGATTCACTGTCAGCTACTTCTTTCCACTGCTGGCACACCAGCCGACAAACACAAACCACCTGATTGGGAGGAACGTGTAGGAAGATTTCCTCCAGGATCTCCAGAGGAACAGGGAAGAACTAGAGAACACAAATAAAAAAAAGAAAGAGAGAGAGAGAACTGATAAGGTGACGACTTTGAAAAATCAGCTCAGTTTTCTAATCACTGAACCTGGATCAATAGCCTCAGCTGTTTACATAATCTCACCATCTGAACTACATCAGCATTTTACGGCAGTACTGATCTCCACAAACAAAAACAAAAAAAAAAGAGAACAAAACAAAAGCTTTAAAAAAAAATTGCTTTCCAAACATTTCATTCATGACCTTTTTACTCAATTGTGACTCACTTGTTTTCTCTCTTTTTATTTGCTGAACAATTTAACTAATAGTTAAGAAGCATTTGTTAACTTAAAAGGAATGTGTGCACTCAAATTTCTCTCAGATGGGCTGGCTAAAAAACATCTGTATTCCCTCTAAATGATGTTCCTTTGTTCTTCTACTTTAATAGCATTCAAATTAGCTTTAATCACAAAATTGGAAACCAAAGGTTATCTGTCTGGTAGGCACCTCTGTATTCACTGTTGTTTCTGCATAAGGATTGTTGCTAGACTGGAATCAGCTAAAGCGATGCTCTGTTCTGCTGTGACTGGGTTTTTTTTTTGTTTCTTTGTTTGTTTGTTTTTCTGCTGTCAGGCAGCTGCTGACGATCTGGGAATTAGAAAAGGTTCTGCAGCTGCTAAATTGCTTGTTTAAGCAATTTATTTTAAGCAATCTCCCTTGATTTGGTCAGGTCCCTAGATGTAATAAACAATAGTGCTCCCTTTTAGCTGTGTCGATGACCTTTGGAACTTTTTCTAGTGTCTTCAGCTGTGTTCATGAGGGTTTCAAGACCAGTCAGGCTTCTTTTTATCTGGGAGATAGTACATGAGTCACTGTGTCCCCTTATCTGGAAGGATGAGAAAACCTACAAGCGGACACAAAAAAACCCTTTGTTGGCAAATAAACCTCCAATATGATATAAACCTTGTAAAGTTCAGTGACTCTGATCATAATAAAATAAATAAAAAACCTTAAATTTGGCCAACATTCACTTCAAAGTTTCACTTGTTAGCCTGCTTAAGTCTTGGTCAGACCACTTGCACGTGTGTGATGTGGTTCAGTCAACGAAAATATTGACTCTTCATCTTAAAGAAGATGATAAGTCACACGGAGGAAAATCCAGCAACTTTTTGTAGGATAGTAGGGCAGGTTTCTGAGTCACAGCCAGACGTCTATGTGGTCATCATCACATGGATGTCAGATCACGCTGATACATTATTCTGGTCCTTGCACAAGTTTGAAGTTTGTGACTAGAGACGCAAAACTTTAACTTGTGAAATTTGTCAGGAAGTAGCATAGCATAGCAGCAGCACTGGAACGGGTACATGAGAAGCAGATCTTAAAGGACAGATTAAGTACCCAGCACTTTTAGTCTCAGAAGATTTTTTCCAAAGAACAAAAAAAGGCTGCTCCCAACTACTGTCTGAATGTTACCTGCATTTCTGCCAAAATATGAATACAGATTTTATTTTAAAATAGTGATGAGGTTACTTTGGCTATCTATGGCAATTCCTGTGATATGCCTTAAAGTAAGCAAGATACACAATTGATCATAAGATGACTTCAAGGGATTTGGCTGAAATGCAGCAATGGGCCGACTCTACCAGTCATAAATGTTCAGCACTGCCAGCCTCACCTCCAAATTTCCAGAACTTTCAGAAAACTTTGTCTGCAGGGCACAATTAAATCATGGTCCCTGCTTTGAAAAGGCCCCAAGTCTCACCAAAGATTTGGGTTTCTGGGGAAAGTTCCTGCAATGGAGTGTGTCATAGTTCTAACAAGGGTTCCCTTAAAGCCTCAACAAAAGGGAAAGTCCTTTAAAATCTATGCTAATTGTTGTGTTAACCACAGTGTAGCCCATGGGTATGAATAACCTATTACAGCTCACAACAGTGAACACAGTATGACTAAGAATTTCCCAATAGTAGCTTTATTATAAATGGTCTACTCACGAGTAAATAATTGAAAATGTCCTCTTAACAAATTACAAATTTGGGTGTTTTTGTGTATATATATAAAAAAAACTACATAGTGTCTGCACTGATACAGGTCCTGTGAAATTAAGAAAGTTATTAGGAAATTCAGGAATTCAGTTTAGGACAAACTGAGTGCAAATAAACCTGTTTTTAAAAAGATTTAAACTCCATTTACTTTTTCTTAATCAAGTGTGCGGACTAATTGTAACCTACTTATTCCCTTGAGGAGAAATTAACATTCACTAACATTTTTGGTTCAGTATTGCTACTAAATGCATATTTAAAATGTAAAACAATACAATGTTAACTGCCTTTTTAGGCTTTGTCTCAGAGATCATAAAAAAAAAATAAATAAATAAATTAATAAAAGTAAAGAAGAAATCGAGGAAGAAGAAATGATTACTAAACTGGTGGGCAGCCGAGCAGCCCTTATGCTTAATTTATGCTACCGCAGTTGTGTCTGTTTGTGGAGGGGTTTTCAACCAGTGCAAAAATGCATTGGGCAACTGCTGACCAGTTGACAAGTGGGCAACAAGGAAGCAACAGTGGAGTTCACGAGAAATGGAAGAAGCACCAAAAAATAAATAAAAAAATAAAATAAAACACAGTATGAAAAGTACACAGTGGCTTCAGTGGATACTTTGTTTTTCCCTTACTAGGAATTTTTGCTTCAGCAGGAATTCTGCGCAGCACATACAGTGTAACTGCAAACCCCTCTGAAACCCTATAACGTGGCCTGCGTCATAACTTGACGTGCACCTCCCTAGAAATTGTAACTACACTTTACACCGACGCAGCCCACAACTACTACAATGGGTCTGTTCAGTGTTGTTGAGTCCTCCTTTGCATTTCCGGCTACTTTTTTAAGCCGGAGCTTTTTAATTTACTGTTGCCCAGAACAAAGAGTGGGGACCCGGGAGGAAAAAAAAAACAGTCCTGATCCCTATGAATGTCAGCTACTCCAATCAGAGACATTATCAGATGATGATAAAAGGGGATTAAAAATCTATGGACCTGATTCTATTGGGGCCTCTTGGCCAGGTCATGTTTGTAAATGAGAACTGGTTCTCAAACATTTTACCTGGTACAATAAAGGTTTAAAAATAAATAAATAAGAAAAAGGAGACATGGAAATCACTTTGGTTTGTCGCAGATCAAAGTTAAATTAATCTGACTGATTGAACAAGTGTTCTTGGTGTGCCTCCTGTGTTCTAGTAGCTGCAATTCCTGAATTGTGAAAGCAACTTTGCAGCAGATTGGGATCAAGTATAACAACATTTTCTCCATCACCAAATGAACGCATGCACATTCCCATGACAATGCAACACATTGTTTGCGCTTCATTCGGTGGTTTTAGCAGGAGGCAGCTTAACGCACTTAAAACATGCTGTAGAATAAAAGAATCAGTGAATACGTGGGACTTACCGAAGTTTTTAAACCGAAACTCTGAACATAACCTGCTCCACAGAGTTTTAACATTTATTCTCTCAACTGCAGACTTGGTGCTGTTTAAGGGTTTGAGATCAAAGATTAAATATAAAACAGAATTCAAACTTAGGCTTAGTCTACATACCAATTTGATATGAGGTCTGCAAGTATAGTGCAAGTGTCCTGTTTTAGGATCAGATATTAACCTATTTAGATCTAAAGTAAGAATCTATATTTGTTACTAATGCTCATCAGGGAAACAAAGACATTAGATGAAAGAAAAAATAACAGTGCCCCCCCATGGGTTTCTACTATCTGAAAACTTGAGGCCACTGTTGTTGTGAACTGGAACAATCCAAATAAATATGAATTGAACTGAACTTCAGTCTTCTCTGCAGATGGCTAATGGCCCAACAAGAAGCACAGGCAAATGTATTTGCATGCATACCAAAATTACATTTCATTTATAGCACTCTTTTTCAGATTGGTGTTGAGAGCATTACTCCCAACTCCCACAGAGTGCTGCATCCCCACAGTGCCTTCTACTTTAAATATGTTCTTGGACTGCGTGAACCCTATGAGGTGCCGTTTAGGACATTATTCCTGAAAAGCTCTCACACACACTAGTGAAACGCGCTCACACACACTAGTGAAACGCGCTCACACACACTAGTGAAACGCGCTCACACACACTAGTGCAAACGCGCTCACACACACTACTGAAACGCGCTCACACACACTACTGAAACGCGCTCACACACACTACTGAAACGCGCTCACACACACTACTGAAACGCGCTCACACACACTACTGAAACGCTCTCACACACACTACTGAAACGCGCTCACACACACTAGTGAAACGCGCTCACACACACTATTGAAACGCCTTCCTGTTTAGCCAGGAAGTTGTGTGAAGGAATAAAAACATGGCTAACATCACGCTGATGTCTACTAATAGCCTACAAGCAGCCTAAGTGAACAATATATTTGCCTTTTGACCATCTAAACACTGTTGTGTGGCACCAACCTATTGTTGCGACTACAAATGTGGACATGCTTGACAGCTGCATCAGAAGAGAAGTGTGTGTCTGACAATACCGCTACTACAATGAAATTTCATCTAATCCTCATCATTTTTGACATACAGTGCCTTGTGAAAGTATTCGGCCCCCTTGAACTTTTCAACCTTTTGCCATATTTCAGGCTTCAAACATAAAGATACAAAATTTGAATTTTTTGTGAAGAATCAACAACAAGTGGGACACAATCATGAAGTGGAATGAAATTTATTGGATGTGTCAAACTTTTTTAACACGAAAGTAATTTTGGCTAAACAGAAAGGCGTTTCAGTAGTGTGTGTGAGCGCGTTTCAGTAGTGTGTGTGAGAGCGTTTCAGTAGTGTGTGTGAGCGCGTTTCACTAGTGTGTGTGAGCGCGTTTCACTTAGTGTGTGTGAGCGCGTTTCAGTAGTGTGTGTGAGCGCGTTTCAGTAGTGTGTGTGAGAGCGTTCGAGTGAACAGGAAGGCATTTCGAATGAACAGGAAGGCGTTTCGAGTGAACAGGAAGGCGTTTCGAATGAACAGGAAGGCGTTTCGAGTGAACAGGAAGGCGTTTTGGCTAAACAGGAAGGCGTTTCAGTAGTGTGTGTGAGCGCATTTCAGTAGTGTGTGTGAGAGTGTTTCAGGAATAATGTCCTAAACGGCCCCTCATAGAACCCTACCCCACTGTCAAAGAACTGCATATTTATGTCAAGCTGGCACTTTATTTGTGACACTTTTTTGTTTGTTTGTCTTTAAATGAAACCTAAAAATTCAGATGTCACAGCATGTTACCAGGTTGTGGTGTGTTCAAGTGTAAAACTTCCTATATTGAGAGTCCCGTGAGGCACTCACCTCTTGGGCTGAGGCTCCCTGCTGTGCTGCAGCTTTATACGCAAGGTAGCTCACGCCAGCGCTTGAGTTCTCTGAATCATTGCTGTGACTTGCACCCATGACTGTCGCTTTCCTCTTCATGCCTTGGTGCGAACCAAGGGCGGAAATGTCTCAACGAGCAATATAGCCTAATGTCCCCTCTGAAACTCTGCTGAAAATATACAACTATCGTAAAAATGACATCAGTGGAGATCCATTCGTAGCCGAAGACGCGGAAGTGCAGCTAGAGATAAGGTCCCACGGTTTATAAAGCGAGGTTAAAGCTCATACTATTACTCACGAGACTAAATCTATCACATCACAAGTGATTCATTTAATTTCGGTGGTGAAAGTAATCACTTACGGGAATTCACCGTCAGCACTTTCATGCTACGCTGCTCTTCCGGACAGTTAATCTAGGTTGCTATTTTATCCGAGCGGCAGAGACAGACACTAGAATACTACAGCAGGGTGCTCCTGAGCGTAAAACACATTGATTATAGCAACAGGTTCACCCTTTAGCGTGAAAATTCCCGGGGTACGCCTGACGCAGTTGTTCGCCTACACTCTTGAAAGCTTCCTTGACGGAGACTTCCGCTATGAGTCATCCGGGGATTTTTCTTCTCTCTCTCTTTTTTTTTTTTTTAAGAGGACAATTTCAAACGTCAAGCAGGCACTACTCATCAAATTATGTCAATAAAATATTATGCTTATTTGATCTATATTTTTATTTTAAGGCATTTCTTTTCTCCAGCTTTCTAACAGAATGAAAGAGATTTTTCAAAATCATTTTTAAATGCTTAGAAAAGTTGTGGCAAGTTGAAAAATCTAGCCTTCTGTGTATAAAACAGTCAAAATTTTACACAAGATTTCACATCTTTGTTTTGGAAAAATTATCCAAGGATGACTGTTGCATGTTCAGCCAGCAAGACTGTGGGTTCAGCTGGTCAGCTCTGAGTTAAATCTCTGTATCATCAATGGTGACCAGGTGGTCCCATCACACACACTGAGACAATGTTTGAGAGCCTACATTTTTTGTAGCTGCCGTCTTAGCTTGTTGAAAAACAGGCATCACAAGATTATGTTGGATCTGCAAAACACAGGGTCACTGCACGCTTATTGGCCAGTGACAAAGTAATGCCTAGCAATACGTAACTGAACGAGTTAGCAGGACACA